>OY770007.1:26393072-26528072 GCA_963669245.1 Quercus cerris
CTTTCTCCCCTTGGCACGAACCTGCCCTCATGGTTTAATGAAGCTTGACCTTCTTCATCTTTGAACTCATCCTTGTGGATGTCATCTGAATCATCCATGCGTGCACGCCTTTCTTGCCTTCTAGCATTTGGGGCTCTTTGGGGGTGCTCCTCTCATAAAGTAGCAATAACAGAGTCTTGCCTATCCATTCGATCCCAAATCTCATTAAATACCACGTTCATGCGCTCAAACTATTGTTGCATAGCCTGCAACATGAAGGATGACTCCTCCCCTCCTTCCCATATTTGATGTTTCGCCCTTGGAAGATATACTTTTGAAACTACAGAAAAATGTTAGAAATAATTCCTCACAACACTCCCTCACGGGTTTGCACTCAGATTATGTCACTCACACTCGTGTTTCACTATTAAATTGGCTTTTTCCTGATATTAGTCTCACACTCTCTTGCCTTTTTCCACTCGTAGCTTCCCTTTTTCAGTTCTTCATTAAACTAATAAACTTGATCAAGAAATTCAACTTGTAGTATTTAAACTAACACCGACAACAAGAAAATATTATAGAAACAATAAATCAAAGGAAGATGACAAAAGAAAACAATATTTTGGTTTGAGAGAACTGAAACTACAAACAATATTTTTTTCGTGAAGTTTCTTTTTTTTTTTCACTTTTTTTTTTTTTTTGGAGCTTGGTGCAAGATTTTAACCTAGTGCACGTAACAAAATAAGAACAAGGAATAAAGAACACAAAAAGAACAAGATAGGATGATAACAGGAAACAAAAGATAAAGGGATAGTAAAACTGATTTTAGAACCTGTGCTTTGATACCAAATGATGCAAACCTTAATCGACACGCTTTGAGACCCAAAAAATAATATTGGAATACTTGCCCAAGAAGGCTAAAATTTAGATTTTGATAGAAATCCTGACCCAGCGTTTATAAATAACTTATCTCGTGATACATGCAAGGAATCAGGCGTTACCAAAAAATCATTGATTTGCCTTAAATGCACCTTTATTGGATCCTTATTCAACATCGACTCCCTTAAACCCTGCTTTGATTGGGTAACACCAGTACCCTATGCACATGATTTCTGATGATCAGTAATAGGATCTTCTTGAGCTGTTTTGACCGACTGAGTTGATGGCCCTACTTTTGATTTATAGAAACCAAGTACCGAGATTACTAATTTGCGTGAAGTAGAGAAAGGTGGTGCTGGCATACTTGGACCAAATTGTCTTTGAGTTAACGAGAGTGTTTATAGAGAAGGAAAATTTCCGACCTATCACAAGCTGACACATCATGCTACCAAGTCCACAAAGTACAACTAATTACAAAGCATCATGTACTGTTACTAGAAATTTAGTCTTCTACAAATTCTGGCATGCCAGGTAGGGCATCTCTACCTCTCATCTCTTTCTCCTTTAAAAGAAAAGAAATTTGACATCATTTTGCTACCAGCTTCGATGGCCTCTAGCAAGAATGTCCAAAAATCAGTGGTTGATGCTTCCATTGCCGATGATTATGTCGACCCAATCACTCATAGTCGATTTAAAGCTCCTGATCGACTTTAACCCCAACCAACCAAAGAAAGCAAGGTTCATACTATCATCTCTCTGGACTTTCTTGCAAATAGGAAAGCTACTGTTAAGGATTCATCTGTCTCGAAAGATTTAGAGATCAATAATGAATCATCCACAACAAAGACCTTTTCCATTAACTCTTCACTCGTGATGAGAAACTTAAGGAATGAAGTACCTTTGACTCATCCTATTTCATCATTTTCTCCATCATATCTAGAGGTCATGCCAGTGATGATGACAAACACCTCTACTGTTGGGATTAGTGCCCTTAAATCCTATTGTATGATACTATGTATTATATTATGTATGACATAATATATGACTTAATATTGTAATTAATAAAGTTTTTTTATTATTACCTAAAATAATGGTAACATAAATATTCAGACATTATCATTTAGTCCATGCGATGCATAGTATGTGAGTTATGTGATTTAGTTATAGAAGATATAAGTCACAAGTTCTTTGTAAATTCAGAATTTTAATTCGTAGTCGATAATGAAATTACGCATTTCATCTGCGAAGACTATAACATATCAACTAAGATGATTTGTCTTGATCATGGAAGTGGAGACTTCTAATTGATGTGTTAATATGTTTTAAGAGTTAAGACATATTGAACTGGACCGCTGTGAGATTTATTATTCTCCTAACGACTGTCAATTGAATAATAAATCTCATGACTTATATTTGCATGAACTCTTAATCCTGAGAGAATAATGGACCTGATCATGAAGTGTAGGCTGCTTTGATATATCAGGAGTGAGATCTAAAATAACGGTCAAGACTTCAATATGTTGGGCAGCCACATTTAGTGTTGATGGAATATATATTCCCAAGATAGAATTCATAGTCTCTTAACGGAGATATAAAATATTCCCTTGAGATAATTTTAATGGGTTTAGTTATTCAAAGAGTTCGGCCTAACCACTTTGGTAAGAAATTACTAAAGTCATATTGGATTTCATAAATATATAATGAATAACTTAAAAGGATAAAACTGGGTACTCAAGGATTAAGATGTAGTAATTTACAAAGTGGCAGTCTACATTCATGACTTTGTATTACTACGAATATTTTATGAAGGAATTGCATGAATAATAAAGTCTTTGGATATAATTAATTAATAAGGCCTAAAGTGCAATTATATTTATATAGTGGTATTAAATATAATTAATGGTAGTTTTGGACTTGTCAAGAGTTGATAGAAAAGCCCAAGGCCCATTGGAGCTAGTGTCTTATTGGCCCCTTTTGGTCCCACTCCAAGCCACACACTAAAGCCCAATTGAAAATGCCCAATAAGCCAGCCCAATTAGATAATCAGTTAGTTATAAAAGGAAGAAACATACAGAATTTTTTCATTAGAAAAAAAAAAAAGAGAGACACCATTGTGAAGTGGTGTGTATGTGAGAGTGAAGCCATTCAATTATTCTCTCTTGGAAACTGATTGAGAGACCACACTTCTTGGGCGTAAAGTGGAATTGGAGTGAAGATTAAAAGTGTTCCCAAGTACTTATAATCTTTTGTTTTGAATTTCACCGCAGCAAGGTACGCTATCTTGTTCTTAAATTCTGAAATTTATATAATGCAAGTTATCAATCATGAATGAAATAGATCCTTGTTTGTTGCTTCCGCTGTGTATTTTGTATGAGATACAAAATCAGATTTACCAATAATTGGTATCAGAGCCAGGTTTTCATCTCGTGCTTGTATAACATGTGATTGAATTTTAGAATCAAAGAATATCATTTTCTTTGTGTTATGGGATTCTTGAATCTGCCGTGATTGTTCTATATAATCACGTTTATAGGATTTTTGATTTCATAATTTATTTTTGGAGATTGACTTTGCGTTGATGTGAAGTGAATTCCTTCTAATATGGAATTCCGTCTTCAAAAGGATTTATGTTGGCCTACGGTTGCATTTTGTTATCTTAAAGGATTTATTTGAATCCTTGTTATATAACAATGATTTAAGACCATTCGGTTAAATAGATTGCATAGTTTGCTTTTTTATGTTATTAGTGTGCACTGAATGTAAACTTCTAGATGATATATATGGCTTGGCACATATATATATATATATAGATACATCCTTGGCCATAAACTTCTAGATGAATTGTTGTTTAGATATAGTTATTGAAATAACTGTCATGTGCGTGCACTTTGATATTGCACCGGTTGGATTTGGATGTATATATTGGCTTGATTTGTTGCATGATTTCGTGGACCCATGTGGCAAATTCCATCTGCCATTAACATGCTTTTATTTATATATTGCATCAAATGCCTTGTCATGCTATTATATGTATCAAGAATTCGCATGTATTAAGGATTCAAGTTCTTCATTTCATATTGAATCCGTATATTATATATAATGTAATAATCATATATTACATGTAATAATCCATATATTATATTATATATAATGCAATATGGGTTTATAGTGTAATATTGGTTTATATTACATTATATATATTTATATATATATATATATATATATATATATTAATGCTAGGATTAAAGTATTCATTTAATGAAATTTATTCCTAATGATATTAGGATTATGTTTTCAAGGGTTTCTAACATTAATATGGTTCTTGATCATAAAAACCTTTAATTAAAAATATCTAGTGGGAGAAAGATACAAGAGTTGCATCTCACGGCCTCCATTATCAGTTTATAGTAGTGTGGGTAAGCACCTTGTCTTGGCGAATATGCCTTGCGATCCCAAAGGAGGGTGTTTACTTCATAGTACTACAAGATTGAACTAACCTGTTTAAAGTAGTGTGGACAAGCACCTCGTCTTGGCGTATATGCCTTGCGCTCCCAAAGGAGGGTGTTTTATTCCATGGTACTACAAGTTTAAACATTATAAGGGAGATGAAATGTGGCTACACATGATTCTAGATAATGGTGTACACTAGACTAAGTGTAATGTTAACCTCCCAAAGGAGCTATGTCATTATTACTTAGAGGCTAAAGCTAATACGACATATTATTAGTGTATGATAAGAGTTATCATGATAGCACTAATAATGAGAATAGTTCTCAATCAATTAATGTGTTTATAATAAACTTGCTACTAAAGAATTATAGACATGGATTGGTTTGTCGTTGCATATATTATTTTATGGTTTTATAAGGTTCCATATTATATGTTTATATGCTAAATTGATAATGTCTAGTTTACTTATTATATTCATGTTTGTTATTTTTAAATTTAAAATCATGGCATCATTTAGCCCACTTGCTGCTATTCTTAATCAAAACAAACTGATTGGATCCAACTACGTTGACTGAAAAAGAAACTTGGACATTGTTCTTACTGCTGAAGAGCACAAATATGTGCTTACTCAACCATGTCCTAACTTTCCATCATTAGATGCTTCTCTTGAGGAAAAACAGCGATATGATCGTTGGCAGAAATCTAATGAGATGGCTAAGTGCTATATCCTAGCATCTATTTCAAATGTTTTACAGCATCAAATGCAGGATGTAGAACTAGCTTCAGACATAATGCTAAGTTTGAAGGAGATGTTGGGTGAGCAAGGCCATTCTACAAGGCAAGAAACTATGAGGCAGATTTATAATTCCAAAATGGCTGAAGGTACTTCAGTGAGGGAGCATTGTCTTAGGATGATCTCTAATCTTAATACATTGGAAGTTTTAGGTGCCGATATTGATGGAGAATCCCAAGTGGATATGATACTCCAGTCACTACCAGAATCATTCAAAGAATTCAGACTTAACTATAATATGAACAAAAAGATTCATACATTGTCTGAATTGATAAATGAGTTGGTAGCGGGAAGGCATCCTCGGTACTTCTAGTGTTAAAGCCAATGTTGGTGAAGCTTCTACTTCTCAACCTAAGTCGAAAGGCAAGGGTAAGAAGAAGAAGAAAAAGAACTTCACTAAGCAAGATGGTAAACAAGTTGCCTTAGGAGTTGCCAACAAAAGAAAGAAAATCAAAGGAAAGTGTTTCTATTGTGGTGAGAAAGGACATTGGAAGAGTAATTGTCCAATATTTAAGGCTGTCAAGAATAAAGGTATGAAAAATACATTCCTTCTTGAAACATGTTTGGTACAGAATCCCATAGATTCCTGGTGTGTGGATTTAGGTTGTACTAATCATATCTGCAAATCCTTGTAGGGGTTTCAGGAGACCAAAAAGCTGAATAAAGGGGAAATGTTTCTTACCTTGGCTGATGGGAGCAAGATTCCAGTTGTGGCTATTGGAGTGTTTAATTTATGTTTTGAATCTAGAGTTTTAATATTGGAAGACTGTTTGTATGTACCTAATATTCGTAGGAATTTAATTTCTGCAACTTATTTAGGTAAACATGGATAATATGTTATCCTAAAAGACAATATTGTAATAAAGAAGGATAAAGTGTTTATCTGTTTTGGCAATATTGTGGATGGTCTTTATATTTTAACTCCTGATGAGCATGAATTATATAATTCTGAATTAGATCATAACTCTTATGTAAAATCATTAAAGAGAAAGTTTCCTTCTACTAATGAAGCATATCTTTGGCACTTGCGTTTGGGTCATATTAATCTAAACAGAATTCAAAGACTGATCAAAGATGAACTTTTAGAGCCATTGGACTTTGATGAATTTCTAGTTTGTGAATCTTGTTTGGAAGGCAAAATGACCAAACGACCTTTTAATGCAAAAGGTAGAAGAGCCCAAGAGTTGCTTGAATTAGTTTATACAGATGTGTGTGGTCCTATGTCAACCCAAGCAAAAGGAGGTTATGAGTACTTCATCACTTTTACCGATGATTACTCAAGATATGGTTATGTGTACCTAATGAGATGGAAGTCCAAAACCTTTGAAAAGTTCAAAGAGTTTAGGGCTGAAGTTGAGAATCAATTAGGTAAACGCATAAAAGCCATTCGATCTGATCGTGGTGGCGAATACCCACTTTTCAAGGATTACTTAACTCAAAATGGGATTATATCCCAATTGACTGCACCTGGAACTTCCCAATAGAATGGTGTAGCAGAAAGAAGGAATATGACTCTTTTGGAAATGGTTAGGTCCATGCTGAGTTACTCAACTTTACCAGTTTCTTTTTGGGGATATGCACTAAAAACTGCAATGCATATTTTGAATTTAGTTCCATCAAAATCTATTCCCAACACACCTAAGGAATTGTGGAGTGGACGTAAGCCTAGTATGAAATATCTCCACATTTGGGGATGTCCAGCACATGCGTTGAAAAGGAAGTCTGATAAGTTGGAATCTAAAACCAAAGTATGCATGTTTTTAGGGTATTCAAAAGAAACAAAGGGTTATATATTCTATAATCATAAAGATAACAAAGTGTTTGTTAGCACACATGCCAAATTTTTGGAAGTTGATTATATGAATAATTTTGATCCTAGAAATAAAGTTGTTTTGGCTGAAATGAATGAACCTTTAGTTGAACAACCAATAGATGAAACTAGGGATGATGTGGTTGTATTGGATACACTACAAGATACTACTCATGAGATGTCTAGTACACAGGTGTCTCATCGTAGTGGGAGAATTGTTCGGCCTCCTATAAGATTCATAGGTTTAGGAGAAACTTATGAAGCTATCTCAGAAGAGGCTGAATCGGATCCCTACACTTATGAAGAGGCAATGAATGATATAGATGCACATCATTGGATCAAAGCTATGAAATCTGAATTAGATTCCATGTATTCCAATCAAGTTTGGGATCTTGTAAAGGCGCCTAATGGCATTAAACCTGTTGGTTGCAAATGGGTTTACAAGAGGAAGAGCGGGGTAGATGAAAAGGTTGAAACCTTTAAAGCAAGACTAGTGGCGAAATGGTATACACAAAAAGAAGGTATTGACTATGATGAAACTTTTTCGCCAGTAGCCATGCTTAAATCTATCAGAATTCTCTTATCCATTACTGCTCATTATGATTATGAGATTTGACAAATGGATGTCAATACTGCATTTCTTAATGACAATCTTGAAGAAGAAATCTATATGATGCAACTGAAAGGTTTCATAGCAAAGAACCAAGAGCATATGGTATGCAAGTTAAAAAGGTCTATTTATGGACTTAAACAAGCATCTAGGTCATGGAACATTAGATTTGATCAAGCAATCAAGTCATTTGGTTTTGAACAAAATCTTGATGAACCATGTGTGTACAAAAGACATCGAGATAAAGTAGTAATGTTCCTAGTGCTTTATGTTTATGACATTCTACTCATTGGAAATGATGTAGGGGTAATGTCATCGGTAAAGGTTTGGTTGTCAAGCCAATTTGATATGAAGGACTTGGGTGAGGCTAACTTTATTCTAGGGATCAAGCTTTGCGGAGATCGCAAGAATAAGATGTTAGGCTTATCACAGGCTGTATATATAGATAAGGTTCTAGAACGGTTTAGCATGCAAAACTCCAAGAAGGGATTACTTCCTTTTAGACATGGAGTTCCTCTGTTTAATGACCAAAGGCCTAAGCATCAAGAGGAAGAAGATATGATGAGACAAGTTCCTTATGCTTCTACAGTAGGAAGTCTCCTGTATGCCATGCTTTGTACTAGACCAGATATTTGTTATTTAGTTGGCATGGTCAGCTGATATCAATCAAATTCAAGACCGAAACATTGGGAAGTTGTAAAGCATATTCTCAAGTATCTACGGAGAACGAGAAATTATATGCTTGTTTATCGGTGTGAGGATTTGATACCCATTGGCTATAGAATTCAGATTTTCAATCGGATCTAGATTTCAGAAAGTCCACATTAGGATGTGTATTCACCTTGGGAGGTGGAGCCATAACATGAAGAAGTGTTAAACAATCTTGTATTGCGGACACCACCATGGAAGCAGAATATGTTGCTGCTTGTGAAGCAGCAAAAGAAGCTGTATGGCTCAAGAAATTCCTTTCTGACCTTGGTGTAATGAGAATGGAACAAGTTCCCATCGCATTGTTTTGCGACAAGAGTGGTGCAGTTGCACAATCAAAAGATCCAAGGAATCACAAAAAAGGAAAGCACATTGAGAGAAAGTACCATATCATTAGAGATATTATTGCTCGTGGAGATGTGATGGTAGTAAAGATTGAAAGTGCAAATAATCTAGCAGATCCCTTTACCAAAGCCTTGCCTCAAAGGACTTTCGAGCCGCATTTAGAGGGAATGGGAGTTAGATTAGTGCACAATAGTCTTTAGGGCAAGTGGGAGATATATTGGGATTAGTGCCCTTAAATCCTATTGTATGATGCTATGTATGATATTATGTATGACATGATGTATGACTTAATATTGTAATTAATAAAGTTGTTTTATTATTACCTAA
The DNA here is from genome assembly GCA_963669245.1 of Quercus cerris. NCBI lineage: Eukaryota > Viridiplantae > Streptophyta > Magnoliopsida > Fagales > Fagaceae > Quercus > Quercus cerris. The sequence goes on from OY770007.1 coordinate 26,401,974, forward strand.
AATAATGGTAACATGAATATTCAGACATTATCATTTAGTTCATGAGATGCATAGTATGTGATTTAGTCATAGAAGATATAAGTCACAAGTTCTTTGTAAACTCAGAATTTTAGTTTGTAGTCGGTGATAAAATTGGGCATTTCATCTGTGAAGACTATAACATATCAACTAAGATGATTTGTCTTGATCATGGAAGTGGAGACTTCTAGTTGATATGTTAATATGTTTTAAGAGTTAAGACATATTGAACTGGACCTCTGTGAGTGATAGGCCACAATCTGAATGACTCATTGTGATTAAACCTAATTAATTAATTAGCCAAGTTGTTAATTAATCAATTAATCATGCAATTGCGTGGAAGCACAAACAAATCACCAAAAACTAAATATGCAGCGGAAATTAAATAACACGGTGATTTGTTTACGAATGGGGAAAACCCTAACGGCAAAAACCCCACCGGGTGATTTTCAGGTCACCACTCCCGAAACTCCACTATTATCAAATCAAGCGGTTACAAGTAAAAGAATCCCATGTACCTTACTAACCTATAGTTGAACCCTTACCCCAATACCCAATTGGACTTGATCTGTAGTGACAATTTCCACCTTTGATGCACGGCTCCCAAGTACGTGACTAACTAATGCGCGGATCCCAGTACGCAACTTCAAAACACCAACTAAGGAAGAAAGGTTGGCTGCAAAGTTCTTCAGTTCATCATACACGATGAATAACAGGAAGATGCTTGGTTACAAAACCCTATGGTGCAAATACACAGCAACTTCTTGAAGGAAGATGAACTAGGTCAAGAACTTCGTCTTTTGATCACAATTTGCTTGAACAGAGATTGCTCAATGCTTTTGCAACTTGTGTCACACTTGATGGCTCTTAAAACAATCCTTTTATATGTTTAGGGTTAGAAGAAAAGAAGGCCCAAAATCATATTCACGGATTCCAAGAAAATCATATTGGAAATCTGAAATTTTAAATCTCGATAGATAGCAGGTGTCTAGGTAGCTATCGAGCAGGTGTCGAGCTTTAAGAAATTTGCACTTCAGCTTGCTTTTTCTTGGACAGACTTGATGACTTTAACACTTAACCTTGAAACTTTGTTTCTTGAAGTATTAAAAATACCTAGAACTACCCAATTACAAGTAGAGTGCGTTTTGTCAAATGATTAGCCAATATACATAAATAAGTGACATATGTTCTTAACAAGTGAAAACATATATATCCTAACAATCTCCCCCTTTGGCAATCCGTGACAAAACCACAACAAACAAATGAACATATGAGAGAAGTCATAAATCACTCAACTCATATTCACTTGTTGAATACAATAAAATCTATCCTAATACAAACTCTTGAAAAACTTTGCAAGAAGAGAGTTTATGGCAAGTAGACTTTGACAACTTGTATTTCTGAAACACTTTAAACAAAACTCATCAAGGCATCTTGTGTGAATCAGAATTAATAGATTGCATACAAGTATAAAGAACATATGTATAAAGATAGAGAGGAAACAGCACATGAAGAGAGAGGTGAAAGAAACATACATCAATATATATAAAGAAGTATAAGTACAATGTATGTAAAAATGGTCAAAGAACCTCATATACAAGATCAATGTATCTAAAAAGTAAGAAAAGAAAAGATACACATAGAACTTCACTACATCCCTCAAAAATATCAACACTCCCCCTATCAAAATGTCCTATGCTAACTCTCCCCCTAAGATGACTACTCTCATAACCCAAAACTACTCCCCCTTTTTGTCACGAGTGACAAAGGGTAGAGTGTTATGTAGACATCTCATCGGTAGAGCTAGCATCCCTATCATCATCATCCTCAGAATCTAAAGCTGCTAGAGTAGGTGGTGAAGGAGTAGTCTCTGAAGCAAAACCACCCATGGTCGCCTGCCGTCGTGTAATACGACCAACACGAACATTCACTTGATATAACTCAGTAGAGAGTGTATCAAAGCGAGTGTCCATGCGCTGCAGTTGCGCCATAATGTCTCCTAGAGATACATCGCCCGTAGAGGAAGAAGGAGCAGATGTAGATGGAGCTGATCTAGATGGAGCCGAACGGGAGGGAGGAGTGGCATCCGTCTGTCACGACCTGAACTGTGCCTCACTACGTTTTACGGTAGCGGCATCTATGGCAGATATGTGTGTGAAGTGGTCGGACACAGGAAAGGGAATGGAAAAATGGCGTAAGATCCTCGTGATAGCGAAAGGAAAGATGAGCTTATCACGGGACGCCGAATCAAGATAAACATCAATAATAGAAAGAATGAAGTGAGAAGGAAAACTATAGTAAGATGCTCTAATAAAGATAACAAAAATCGAGCACGAGGCTCAGTGATGGAGTTGTAGTGAGAAAGAGGATGGAGTACAAAAGTCATCACCATGTTAAGAAATCTAGGACCTTTAGTGAAAGGTCTACATGATGTGTACTGATGCTCACCCCAATCAGCAGAATGCTCACAGAAAGTAGAAATGAGCTCATCTTTGGACATAGTCCTCAGACGCTCACAAGAAGGGTAATCAGGAAACTCTATCCTAGGTACCCTAAGCACATCCACAACTAGCTGCAGTGTGACAGGGATGCGCGTACCTCGAACACGAGTGAAAAAGAGAGGTACTGAACGATCTATCCCGTGCATGTTGGAGTAAAACTCCTGTATCAGCATGAGAGGGCAAGTGACCAGGATGTCACACAGTGACCCCCATCCCCTACTGTGAATGACAGAGGGAAGGTCAGTGTTGGCGAAGTTTGCCAGAATGACTTGGCGTTTCGAATGAACACCTCGTCGAGAAAAGTTCTCCAAAAATGCCTTGTGGGCATCTCCATCATGGAACCGAAGGTTAAGAGGGGCAGAGTCAGAAGAAGAGGAAGCTCCAGAACGCAGAGGGTTCCGAGCAGGAGTGGATTTACGTTTGGGGGCCATAGACACTACTAACGTAAAAGAATGAGAAAGAGATAGAGAGAGAGAGACAATCAGAAAAGTCCCAACACAGTTCATATATGACAAATATATTGAACAATAAGTACGTAGCATGGGAATGCATGAGCATGTGATATGCAAAACAAAATGCATCATGGGCTCAGCCCAATCCAATCCTATCAGCACACATATAAAGAGCACACATCTAAATGCATGTAGATATCATTCTAATGCACATGAAATGCAATGTATGACATTTTAAAAGCATTTAAGCGAAAACTCAACCCAAAATTTCAAGAAAAACTCAACAATTTTGAAAAACCCCAAAAATTTCAAAAAATCCCAAAACCTAGGTTTCAAAACATGCAATGCATAAAAATGGAAGGGAAAATGAACATACCAGGTGATGGAAATCAATGGAAGACCAAAATTGATGAAGATTTGAAGCTTTGAGTGAGAAATGGGTGAAAGGGAGACGAAAAACCTCGGAGAGATCGAGTGAGAATCACCAAAAACTAAATATGCAGGGAAAATTAAATAACGCAGTGATTTATTTACGAATGGGGAAAACCCTAACAGCAAAAACCCCACCGGGTGATTTTCAGGTCACCACTCTCGAAACTCCACTATTATCAAATCAAGCGGTTACAAGTAAAAGAATCCCAAGTACCTTACCAACCTATAGTTGAACCCTTACCCCAATACCCAATTGGACTTGATTTGTAATGACAATTTTCACCTTTGATGCACGGCTCCCAAGTACGTGACTAACCAATGCGCGGATCCCAGTATACGACTTCAAAACACCAACTAAGGAAGAAAGGTTGGTTGCAAAGTTCTTTAGTTCATCATACACGATGAATAACAGGAAGATGCTTGGTTACAAAACCCTATGATGCAAATACATAGCAACTTCTTGAAGGAAGATGAACTAGGTCAAGAACTTCGTCTTTTGATCACAATTTGCTTGAACAGAGATTGCTCAATGCTTTTGCAACTTGTGTCACACTTGACGGCTCTTAAAACAATCTTTTTATATGTTTAGGGTTAGAAGAAAAGAAGGCCCAAAATCATATTCACGAATCCCAAGAAAATCATATTGGAAATCTGAAATTTTAAATCTCGACAGATAGCAGGTGTCTAGGTAGCTATCGAGCAGGTGTCGAGCTTTAAGAAATTTGTACTTCAGCTTGCTTTTTCTTGGACAGATTTGATGATTTCAACACTTAACCTTGAAACATTGTTTCTTGAAGTATTAAAAACATCTAGAACTACCCAATTACAAGTAGAGTGCGTTTTGTCAAAGGATTAGCCAATATACATAAATAAGTGACATATGTTCTTAACAAGTGAAAACATATATGTCCTAACAGTGAGATTTATTATTCTTCTAACAACTGTCAATTGAATAATAAATCTCACGACTTATATTTACATGAACTCTTAATCCTGAGAGAATAATGGACCTGATCATGAAGTGTAGGTTGCTTTGATATATTAGGAGTGAGATCTAAAGTAACGGTCAAAACCTCAATATGTTGGGCAGCCACATTTAGTATTGATGGAATATATATTCTCATGATGGAATTCATAGTCTCTTAACAGAGATATAAAATATTCCCTTGATATAAGTTTAATGAGTTTTGTTATTCAGAGAGTTAGTGTAATACCCCAATTTTTGCTTTTATGATTATCACCGTACCTTGTTATTTTTTTATATAAAGTTGAGGTACTTTATGTGTGCGCACAGTAAGATGAGAGTAGACAATTTTGTGGTGCTACAAATAGGTGAGAAAATTAAAGTTTTAGTGCAAATAATTTGGTGCGACAATTAAAATTATAAATAAATAAAAGGGAGATGTTTTATGGGCCTCTTGGAGACTGAAGAGATAAGTTCAAGTGGGTTTCAAACTCTGGCCCACTACCCCACTAAGCCCACATCTTTGATGTGTTGAATATAAGGCGGAGGAAAAACTAAATTAGGGTTTTATCACTAAGGAGGCTAAGAGGTGTTTTTCTTTGGAGTTTAGAACACGTACAATTGAAGAGACAGCCAAAGAATTCCAGGTATGATTTTCATTTGTTAGAATCAAGAATCAAAGGTTTAGAATTTTATAATGGATCAAATCTTATATATGTATAGGACTTTTACGTTTTCATTAGGATATATATATATATATATATATTTTTTTAATAAGTCAACAATGCTGCCACCGTTTTCCTTGCCATTGGGATTTTGCTATTAAACCATGAATAAGGCTGCATAGTGTTCACACTAGGCTGCTCACATTTTGTCAAAGTTCAGGTTCTCTGATGGATAAAGTGATGGCCTTGGTAGTCTTTGCCTAGACTTTGACTATAATGAACCATTAGAGATCAACGCGTTTTCAATTCTTTCAAAGGTTAATGGCAGACTTATTTCTCTTACCCGAATTCTATTTTCATCTCAAAATAATGCTTAAATAGTTAATACATTAGGGCCAATGATATCAAGTCCATGAACAAGTCAGATTAAGTTTTGGCCCACGTTTCTCTTTGGGGTTATATATTAAATCCTAGGTTTGCCCGTAATGTGTATTTTAGAACAAAGTTTCAGTTATAGAGCCTAAATTCATGTTTCAGGTTTTACTTTTGTTTAGGACATATATTAAATCCTAAGTATTTGGCTGCTGGCTCTAAGTTTTGATAAATTTATGGAAACATATTCTTGGGTAGAGAGGTTTTGCATTAGTGTTATCGTTTAGTTCAGCAAGTATAATTTTAGTGAGTCAATTTGTATAAGTCAATAAGATTTATATTTTGTGAAGGATATTAAGTAATTTTCATGATTGAATATAGGTCTTATTTAAGAGTATTTTGAGGCTTTTTGGAGGTTGTTTCGACTGGACTTTCAGAGCAATCCAAGTGCTGTAAGTAATTATGCATTATATGCACAAGTTTTGTCCATTAGGTTCTTAGAAGTTAAAAGTTTTCAAAAGTTTTGTATTTCAAACTTATATTTCGAAAGTTTATAGAAAGCATTATTTTTACATCATTGAAAGAAAAACTCCGACTTTTAGACAATGTTTTAAAGAGAAACTTCGAATTTTAAATAACGTTTTGAATGTCCAAATCTCATTTAAAAGATGATTTATATACTAAATTGTTTATCGAAAATAATTGAGTTTCAAATTAAGTAAGTTTTCTAAAAAGGTTATTGTTCTTTAAATTTGTTAAAACCAAGTGATTTCAAGTCATGTTCCTATTCTCCAAATGGTATTTAAAAAGTTTCTTTTAGCAAATCAAATTTTCAGATTTACTCAAGAATTGTAATATATTTATATAAACTTCTCAGTTCTATTCGTTCCCCATGAGAGTCAAGCATCCTTTGATTTATGTTCAATTCGATATTGTGATATTCCCTATGCTTGTATATTTGGAATAATTGTTAATATTAAGAAAATTATTCTATTTTGTATATATATTTCGTTTTGTGATATGTGACTCAGAATGAAAGTTTTTAGAATTGATCAGATATATCAGATTTATGTGTAAATCCGCTCACAGGATTGTATGTGAGAATATGTGTTGATCCCTCACCAGCAGGGGTTAGATGTTGGTATCCACTCACAGGATTGTATGTGAGAATATGTGATATGTATATGTGACACTGTGCTCTGATCAATTTTATCTATGTGATTTCTAATGATTTCAAGATGTGATTACATATGTATTAAGTGATTCATTATATGTTTTGGAATAATTATTTTTGATATCATTAAATGAGTTTGTGAAAAATCAAAATACTCGTGCGTTGCTTGACTCTGTTCTGTTGTGTATTCTGTATAATTACTTACTAGATGTGGCTCACCCCATCAATTATTATTTTTCAGATTGAAGTGTAGTTGGGAATATAGGACCTTCTGATCGCTTTGTAAGGTGCAAGGTTGAGCGTGGAAGTTGTAGGCGAATTCTATATTACTTGAAGACTTATAGAATTTTAGTTATCCTTATTTTGTAATTCATGATTTATATTTTGGAGATTATTTCCAATTTGTGGAGTTTAGATTTTTGTAAGAGGTTATTTATTAAGAGCATTGTTTCTTTGGAGTTTTAAATTATTTTGGATTAATTTTACTTTTAGTTGTGCAAGATTAGCACGTTAGTCATGCATCTAAATTCATGTTTCATGGATTTGGGTCGTGACAGTTAGGCTTAACCACTTTGATAAGAAATTACTAAAGTATATATTTATGAAATTGGATTTCATAAATATATAATAAATAACCTTAAAGGATTAAACCAGGTACTCAAGGATTAAGATGTAGTAATTTACAAAATGGCAGTCGACATTTATGACTTTGTATTACTACGAATATTTTATGAAGGGTTGCATGAATAATAAAGTCTTGAGATATAATTAATTAATAAGGCCTAGAGTGCAATTATATTTATATAGTGGTATTAAATATAATTAATGGTAGTTTTGGACTTGTCAAGAGTTGACAGAAAAGTCCAAGGCCCATTGAAGCTAGTGTCTTATTGGTCCCTTTTGGTCCCACTCCAAGCCACACACTAAAGCCCAATTGGAAAGGCCCAATAAGCCAGCCCAATTAGATAATCAGTTAGTTATAAAAGGGAGAAACATACAGAATTTTTTCATTAGAAAAAAAAAAAAAAGACACCATTGTGAAATGGTGTGTATGTGAGAGTGAAGCCACTCAATTATTCTCCCTTAGAAACTGATTAAGAGACCACACTACTTGGGCGTAAAGTGGAATTGGAGTGAAGATTAAAAGTGTTCCCAAGTACTTATGATCTTTTGTTTTGAATTTCACCGCAGCAAGGTACGCTATCTTGTTCTTAAATTCTGAAATTTATATAGTGCAAGTTATCAATTATGAATGAAATAGATCATTGTTTGTTGCTTCTGCTATATATTTTGTATGAGATACAAAGTCAGATTTACCAACATCTACCATGGAAGAAAAGATGGTTGAAATGGAACAAAGGGTCATCATTCTCACAAAAGCACTTAAAGATAAAGACGTCAAAATTGCAACCCTAATGAAAAAACTTGAGGTAAGAGATACGGGTGAATCAAGTCTTGACCCTGAGCACCCACTTAGCTTTACCTTGAAAGGAGAAAATGCAAGGGTTGATAAAGGAAAAGGAGGTGAAGGTTGAAATGGAACAAAGGGTCATCATTCTCACAAAAGCACTTAAAGATAAAGACGTCAAAATTGCAACCCTAATGAAAAAACTGGAGGTACGAGATACGGGTGAATCAAGTCTTGACCCTGAGCACCCACTTGGCTTTACCTTGAAAGGAGAAAATGCAAGGGTTGATAAAGGAAAAGGAGGTGAAGGCACTTCTCAACACGGACATTCCACCTCAATGGCCTCGATATCTGTCCAACAACTACAAGACATGATAACAAATACCATTTAAGCACAATATGGGGGTTCTTCTACTAGTTCCCTTATATATTCAAAACCCTACACAAAGCGCATCAACAACATGAGAATGCCAAATAGGTACCAACCTCCTAAGTTCCTACAATTTGATGGGAAGGACAATCCAAAACAACACATTACTCACTTTGTAGAGACTTGTAAGAATGCAAGAACCCAAGGAAGCCTCCTTATAAAACAATTTGTACGTTCACTCAAGGGAAATGCATTTGATTGGTACATTGATTTGGAACCTGAATCAATTGACAAAGTTTTTCAACTGATTTTATAGCACACGTCGCACGGTAAGCATGATGGAGCTTACTAATACCAAGCTATGGAAGGATGAGCCTGTTGTTGATTATATTAATTGGTGGCGCTCTTTGAGTTTAGATTGTAAAGACAGACTTACTAAAATCTCGGCTGTGGAGGTGCATCCAAGGCATGCATTGGAGACTTCTTTACATCCTTTAAGGGATAAAACCTCGAACATTTGAATAGTTAGCAACTCAGGCACACGACATGGAATTGAGTATTTCTAGCCATGGAAATACGAAACCTCCCGTACCTGAGGAAAGGAAAGAAAGACAAGAAATAAGGAAGAATGACAAGAATGCAAAAAGTAACATCAAAGACTTAATGAATATCAACTCTGCCTTGTCGACGCTTGGCTTTGATCCTTAGCGGCAGAAAAGAAAACCATCACCGCCGTGGGCCTTCGTTTAACCACTTGCCATGGCAACAGCTCGAGCGCGCGTGGAACCGTTAGAGGCCCCTCTCGATGTGTGTGTGTACGGTTTACGTGGAGCTTCAGGTGCTTTCTCTCTCTCAGTGGAGGAAGATAGGTCTACCTTTGGCTTTATGGCGGGAATCTGGGCCAAATTTTAGGTGATTACGAAAGCTGAGTGGAGTCACCACCAATCATTGGGTTTTTCTAAGGTGTGATTGGTCACCTATTTCTAGTTGATTTTATTACCGATCCTAGGTTAAGAAAAAGGGCTTTTACCTAATCTAATGTGGATGGCAAAAAATCTTGATTCTTAGGTCCGGAAGTTGGTTATGTGTGGGGAAGGTGTTAGGCACCCCACAATGCCTGTCCAAGGACAGTCCTTTGTTTTGATAAAACCTTAATTTTTGGAGATTGGCAGTAAAAACATGATTTTGGCATTGACTTTTGGGGCTTTGCATGCATGGGAGCTTTGAGGTGTGGTCTTAATCTGTACTCTCCTAAGGCATTCGAGTAAAGTGCCAAATTTCCACTGCGAGAATCTGACGAGAGGTCACCTTACTTTCATGGCATAAATTAGGCATTGCTAGCCTTAGGTGACACAGATTGTGACAATCACACCGGAAAGGGGCAAATAGGTATAAATATACATGCATCATGCACAATGCTAGCAGACAGAGCAGGAAAGTAAATGCTTACATCCTTAGAGCATGGCTCAAAATATAAGTGCAGAAAAGTAAATAGAGGTCGCCATACTCTAGAGATGAGGACGAATGGTACAAAGCATGATATACCTAATACAAACCATCTAAGGGAGAAAGTGAGTTGGAAGGAGGGGGTTTAAAAGAGTACATAACCAAAAGGGAGAAAGCTACACCTTAAACCTACTGACTACAGCCATTTGGCTCAACCACGTGCTCGCATCCTCGTCCTTTTTACTTGTGCCTGGGAAACCGTGCCCTAGCTCCGTGCGTCCTCACTCCGTGTGTGTACATGCAAAGGCAAAGACAAGAAACCAACAAACAAGCAATGGAAGGCAAAGATGCAAAGATAATAGCAAGAGGATGCAAAGTGAACAAGCAAAATAAATATGGCAAGTATAGCATGTGACAAAAGCAAGAAAGCTAACCAATAAGCAAAGAGAGCAAACAAGCAAAGGAGATAGCAAACAAACAAGTAAGAAAGCTAACAAAAGGGGGTGTCCGCAAGGGACAAATGTAGGTTTGGATCGAATGTCCATGACTTCATTATGTTGAAGCATGGACGACACATTGGCAAGCAAGACTCATGCATGAACATGTAAGCAAGCGTGTAAAGATGCAATGAAAGCCAACGGGTGGCACAAACAAGCATGGCAAGCATATCATCACACGGGGCGGAAAAGGGGAAAGGAATGCATGAAGCAACCGGCATCATGGAGATGCATCCCGAATGGTGACATCCAAACAAGGCCTCATGGGCATTGGATGTAACCACATAACCACAAACCTGCTAAGGGCGTCAAGCATGGCAAAGCCTAGAACAAGAGAGGCTAACACAAGCATAGAGCATAGGAGCAAGCAAGTATAGACATGAAAATGGGGTGATCCAAACCCTTTTTATGTGGGCCAAGGTGTACAAACAGTGACAAAGACCATAAGGTCTAGGTCGGGTCCTAACCAATAGGCCAAAACACAAGAAAGAAAGGTAAAGTGACAAAAGGGCTACAATAGCACATGGTAAGACAAACATAGCCTAGGTTTAAGCACATAAACGTGGCACAGAGCACACAAGCACATGAAAGATGGCATAAAGCAAGTAGAGCATAGATCCAAGCACATAAGCATGTGAAAACATAGATCTGGACACAGCATGTGAAAACCTAGATTTGAGCACGCAAGCATGTAAAAATGAAGATCTAAGCATAGGCATGGCAATGTGTGTGTGAACATGTGAAAGCTAGCACATAAACATGGTAGAACATGAATCCAAGCATATAAACATGTACAAATGCGAATCTAAACATAAAACATGGCAAAAAGCACACGAACACATGGATCCGAGCAAAGCATAACCATAAACACGATATTAAGCATGTGAGCACATGATCCTAATCATCAACATAAAGCAAAAAGAGGGACAAAACCAAGGAAATATGGCATAAAACCCTAGGCATGTAGATCTAAACATATAAGCATGTAGAAACATAGATCTAAGCATAAAACATGGCATAAAAGCACAAAAACATGTAGATCGGGACAAATAAACATGTGAACAAACATAAAAAAACATGGATCTAAGCTAAAAACATGCTAGAAACAAGATAAAGCAAGAAACATGTCAAAGAAAGTAATAAAACATATTGTTATGGCAAAAAGAGCAAGAACATGCTAGGAAAAAGATTTAGAAGGTTAGGGGTGTGGATGATAACTAAAAAGCTACATCCACAACCCTAAACCCCAAATCCAAGATGTAGAACCAAGGAAATGAAGATTGGGTTAAAAAATAATACTTTGTGTTCTTGGTAGAGATGCAAGAATCAAGAAATTTGATGTATGTTTTAAAACACACATCAAAGTTTGGAGTGTTTTTTGGGTGTTTGGAAGAGAGAAAAAATGTAGAGAGAGGCTGGGTAGAAGGGAAATTTCAAAAAAATGTCTGTCCTCCCTGTTTGGGGCGTGCCTAGAACTATTTATAGCCCCAGCACGAAAATCGAGGCAGTGACCATTGTAAGGCTGCCAGGGTCGTCGGCCTCAATCCTCCTCTGATCAAGCTGATCTTGAATCTTTTGGATAGATCTTGATTTTCAGTTTCTAAAAAGGTATGTAACTAAAAAATCCAATGGTCGGATCAAAAGTTATGGCTCCCGGAAGTTTGCGGTGTAACGATAGGTACATCATCCCGGTTTTTGTGATATCTTGGCCGTTTTAACTCCGATTTTGACCTATGAATAGTCGTTGGAACGAGAATTTGATAATATTTGTAATGGCATTGGTTTCAACCTATTCTAGTAGATGGATAAAAACTAGGGTTTTTGGACCCACCCGAGATCGACTTTGGCTCAAACTCAGTTAAAGTTGCTAAAACTCTCCGAGAAGTTCGGGTTTGAAGTAAAACTATGAAAAATGTCATTTTGTGAGAGTTTGGACCAGGTTTGACCTTCGGTTAAACCTAAGGCTAACTAGGGGCATTTTGTTCATTTTAGCAGAAAAAGTCACATCGGGTGCTTTGGGGATTGAACGGGTTGTGCCATGACATTCTAGATGTTCTCATAGCCCCGTAAAGAAAAAATAATATTTTCGAATTTTCAAGGGTTCGACATGCAAATCGAGGGCAAACAAAATACGATATCAACAGCTGCCCCTTATTTATTTGATATCTCAAGTGCAATAAGAGGTGTCGGATAAAGAACGTGATTTTGGATTTTGTTGCCCCCCAAATTCGTGTGTGAAGACTGCTTATGGATTGAGATCAGACCTTCCCTGCTTGGCCCGACTTGTTGCAGCTGCTATTGGAATATTTTCTAGACGCGCCTCTGAGCTCTAGGAAAGGAGAAGGGAGAGAGATTTTTTTTTTTAGGGTTGACTGGGTCAGCGTTGACCGATCAACATTGATAGAGTCAACGCTGCTTGGCGACCTTTATAGGGCCGTTGAGCCTACTCGGTGGCCATAGAAGGGCTGCTGGGCAGCCAGGGCCTATAAAAGGCTATTGGCTTCCTTTTTTGTCTCATTTCTCACTTCCTCTCTTCTCGTTACTCTCTACAAAAATTCCTAGAGTGATCAGGGCTTCCTTTCAACTTCAGTCCACCTCTTCAGTCCGCTACTTCATCTTTTTTGCCATTAAGGTTAGTGTCCATTTTTTCTTCTTCTCATACTTTTTCTGCAAAATGTTAGTAGCAATACCACTAAAGATGCATGCTAGTATTTATTTTTATTTTTGGAATTTTTATGAGCACATATTGTTTGCCACTATTTATTGTTAGGATTAGTGCCCTTAAATCCTATTGTATGATGCTATGTATGATATTAAGTTTGACATTGTGTATGACATTATATATGACTTAATATTGTGTTTAATGAATTTGTTTTATTATTATTTGAAATAATGGTAACATGAATATTTGGACATTATCATATAGTCCATGAGATGCATAGTATGTGATTTATGTGAAGAGTCACAGAAGATATAAATCACAAGTTCTTTGTAAACTCAGAATTATAGTTCGTAGTCAGTGATGAAATTGGGCATTTCATCTGCGAAGACTATAACATATCAATCATGATGATTTGTCTTGATCATGGAAGTGGTAACTTCTGGTTGATGTGTTAATATGTTTTAAGAGTTAAGACATATTGAACTGGACCGTTGTGAGATTTATTATTCTCCTAAAGACTGTCAAAGGAATAATAAATCTCACGACTTGTATTTGCATGAACTCTTAATCCTGAGAGAATAATGGACCTGATCATGAGGTGTAGGTTGCTTTGATATATCAGGTTTGAGATCTAAAGTTATGGTCAAAACCTCAGTATGTTGGGCAACCACATTTAGTGTTGATGGAACATGTATTCTCAAAATGGAATTCATAGTCTCTTAACGGAGATATAAAGTATTCCCTTGAGATAAGTTTAATGAGTTTGTTATTTAAAGAGTTAGGCCTAACCACTTTAGTAAGACTAAAGTATATATTTATGGAATTGGATTTCATAAATATATAATGAATAACATTAAAGGATTAAACCGAGTACTCAAGGATTAAGATGTAGTAATTTACAAAGTGGCAGTCTACATTAATGACTTTGTATTACTACGAATATTTTATGAAGGGGTTGCATGTATAATAAAGTCTTGGGATATAATTTATAAATAAGACCTAGAGTTCAACTATATTTATATAGTGGTATTAAATATAGTTAATGGTAACTTTGGACTTGTCAAGAGTTGACAGAAAAGCCCAAGGCCCATTGGAGCTAGTGTCTTATTGGTCCCTTTTGGTTCCACTCCAAGCCACACACTTAAGCCCAATTGGTAAGGCCCAAAAGGCCTGCCCAATTAGATAAATTGGTTAGATACAAAAGGAAAAACGTTCAGATTTTTCAGAGTGTGAAAAAGAACATTGAAATGGTGTGCATGTGAGTTTTTGTCACTCACTAGTCATCCCTTTTGTTACTAATTAAGAGACCACACATCTTGGGCGTTAGTGGAATTGGAGTGAAGATTAAAAGTATTCCCGAGTACTTCAATTTTTGTTTTTGAAATTCACCGCTTCAAGGTACGATCTCTTGTTCTCAAAATTCTGAAATTTACTTAGTACGTGTTATCAATATCGAATGAAGTAGATCCGTTTAAAACTTATTTTCCGCTGCACTCATCTCTAATTTCCATCAAATGGCATCAGAGCGGTCTTCAATTTCGTATTGTTTAACATGTTTTGTGAGTTTTAGAATTAGAGATGATAGTTTCATTTTGTTAGAAGATTATGTTTTTTAATTTTCTGCATGTTGTTGAAACTATGATTTGATGAAAACTGAAATTAATGTTATAATGTTGTTTAAATTTGAATTTAAGTATGTTAAATTGATCTTTAAGACTTTAACATCAATGATTTTCAGTTTTGACATCATTCTCTGTCCATAATGTTCATATGTTGAATGTTTGTTCATGAAAAACGAAGAAAACTGCCTTAGGAAAAATTCTGGAAATTTGAAATTCGTGATTTTCGATCGATCGAAAATCACTTTCGATCGATCGAATGAGACAGTGATCAGACTTTTTAGAACGATTGATTTTCGATTGTTAGTCGATCGATCGAATTTATTTTTCGATCGATCGAGAGGCGATCGAGTATCAATCGAAAGAGTCAGAGGATCAAGTTCGAATTTTTTAATTTTTTCGATCGATCGAGGGGCACTTTCGATCGATCGAAAGAAAGAAAATTAGAATTTTTTCTAAGTGTTTTCTCATGTAAAAGTACTAAGACTATGTGTAATTAAATTATGCATGTTTTAAAACTAAAAACCTTTCTTTTAAAACATCTAGTGGGAGAGAAATACAAGGGTTGGGTCTCACAGCCTCCATTGTTGGTTCATAGTAGTATGGAATAAATACTTTGTCTTTGCCTTGAGCTTAGCTTTCCATGCGGAGAGTATTTATTTCATGGTCCTACAAGATTGAATTTCTTGGTTTATAGTAGTTTGTTCAAACGCCTTGTCTTAGCCTCGAGCTTTGCATTCCATGCGGAGGGTGTTTTGAATCATGGTACTACAAAATAAGTCTGTTAAGGGGATGAAATGTGGCTACACATGATTTTAGACAATGGTATACACTAGACTAAATATTATAGTATCCTCTATGCTGAGTTCTTACTATAATTATTTAGAGGCCAAATGTATAACGACATATTATTAGTGTTTGATAAGAGTTATCATGATAGCACTAATGATGAGAATAGTTCTCAATCAATCATAGTATTTTATATTCACTCTATGCTGAGGGATGTTGAATATGGGATTGGGTTGTCGTTGTATATATTATATTATGGTTTTATTAAGGTTCCATACTATATGTTTATATGCTAAATAGATAATGTCCAATTTATTGATTATATTCATGTTTATTGTTTTCAGATTTAGAACATGGCATCATTTAGCCCAATTGTAACTATTCTTAATCAAAACAAACTGACTGGATCTAACTATGTTGACTGGAAAAGAAACTTGGACATAGTTCTTACTACTGAAGAGCATAAGTATGTTCTTACTAAACCATGTCCTAGCTTTCCTTCATTAGATGCTCCTTCTGAGGAAAAACAACGATATGATCGTTGGCAGAAATCTAATGAGATGGCCAAGTGCTACATCCTAGCATCTATCTCAAATGTTCTACAGCATCAAATGCAGGATGTAGAACTAGCTTCAGATATCATGCTAAGTCTGAAGGAGATGTTTGGTGAGCAAGGCCGTTCTGCAAGGCAAGAGACCATGAGGCAAATTTATAATACCAAAATGGCTGAAGGTACTTCAGTGAGGGAGCATTGTCTAACAATGATCTCTAATCTGAATACATTGGAAGTTTTAGGTGCCGATATTGATGGAGAATCCCAAGTGGATATGATACTCTAGTCGCTACTAGAATCATTCAAGGAATTCAAACTTAACTATAATATGAACAAAAATATCTATACCTTGTCTGAATTAATGAATGAATTGGTAGCGGCAGAAGGCATTCTTGGTACTTCCCATGTTGAAGCCAATGTTGGTGAAGCTTCTACTTCTCAACCTAAGTCGAAAGGCAAGGGTAAGAAGAAGAAGAAGAAGGACTTCACCAAGCAAGAGGGTAAACAAATTGCCTTAGGGGTTGCTGATAAAGGAAAGAAGATCAAAGGAAAGTGTTTCCATTGTGGTAAGAAAGGGCATTGGAAGAGAAATTGTCCAATATTCAAGGCTGCCAAGAATAAAGGTATGAATAATACATTCCTTCTTGAAATATGTTTGGTATAGAATCCCATGGATTCCTGGTGTGTGGATTCAGGTTGTACTAATCATATCTGCAATTCCTTGCAGGGGTTCTAGGAGACCAGAAAGCTTAAAGAAGGGGAGTTGTTTCTTACTTTGGCTGATGGGAGCAAGATTCCAGTTGTAGCTGTTGGTGTTTGTAATTTATGTTTTGAATCTAGAGTTTTAATATTAGAAGACTATTTGTATGTACCTAATGTTTGTAGGAATTTAATTTCTACTACTTACTTAGGTAAACATGGATATTGTGTTATCCTGAAAGACAATGTTGTAATAAAGAAGGATAAAGTGTTTATCTGTTCTGGCAATATTATGGATGATCTTTATATTTTAACTCCTGATAAGCATGAATTATATAATTCTGAATTAGATTATAACTCTCATGTAAAATCATTAAAGAGAAAATTTCCTTCTACTAGTGATGCATATCTTTGGCACTTGCGTTTGGGGTCATATAAATTCAAATAGGATTCAAAGACTGATCAAAGATGGACTTTTAGAGCCCATGGACTTTGATGAATTTCCAGTTTGTGAATCTTGTTTGGAAGGTAAAATGACCAAACGACCTTTTAATGCAAAAGGTAGAAGAGTCCAAGATTTGCTAGAACTAGTGCATTCTGATGTTTGTGGTCCTATGTCAATCCAAGCAAGAGGTGGCTATGAGTATTTCATTACTTTCACTGATGATTACTCAAGATTTGGTTATGTGTACCTAATGAAATGGAAGTTCGAAGCTTTTGAAAGGTTCAAAGAGTTTAGGGCTGAAGTTGAGAATCAATTAGGTAAACGCATAAAGGTCATTCGATCTGATCGTGGTGATACCTTCTTGGGGATTTTAAGGATTACTTAACTAAGAATGAGACTGTATCCCAATTGACTGCACCTGGAACTCCACAACAAAATGGTGTAGCAGAAAGAAGGAATAGGACTCTTTTAGATATGGTTAGGTCAATGATGAGTTATTCAACTCTACCTATTTCTTTTTGGGGATATGCCTTAAACACAGCAATATATCTTCTGAATTTAGTACCTTCAAAGTCTGTTCCTAAAACACCTGTGGAGTTGTGGAATGGGCGTAAGCCTATTATGAGACATCTCCATATTTGGGGTTGTCCAGCACATGTGTTAAAAGGAAAGTCTGACAAGTTACAGTCTAAAATAGAAGTGGTTTTCTTTGGGGTATCCAAAAGGAACTGTTGGAGGTTTATTCTATAGTCATAAAGATAACAAAGTTTTTGTTAGTACAAATGCTAAATTCTTGGAAAATGACTATATGAATAATTATACTCCTAGAAGTAGAGCTGTGTTGGTTGAAATGAATGAATCTGTAAATGAACAACCAATAGATGAAACTAGGGATGATGTGGCTGTATTAGATACACCACAAGATACTACTCATGACATGTCTAGTACTCAAGTGCCTCGTCGTAGTGGGAGAATTGTTCGGCCTCCTATAAGATTCATAGGTTTGGGAGAAACTTATGAAGCTATCTCAGAAGAGGTTGAATCGGATCCCTACACATATGATGAAGCTATAAATGATATAGATGCACATCATTGGGTCCAAGCTATGAAATCTGAATTAGATTCCATGTATTCCAATCAAGTTTGGGATCTTGTAAAGGCGCCTAACGGCATTAAACCTGTTGGTTACAAATGGGTTTACAAGAGGAAGAGAGGGATAGATGGAAAGGTTGAAACCTTTAAAGCAAGGCTAGTGGTGAAAGGGTATACACAAAAAGAAGGTATAGATTATGATGAAACATTTTCTCCAGTAGCAATGCTTAAATCTATCAGAATTCTCTTATCCATTGCTGCTCATTTTGATTATGAGATTTGGCAAATGGATGTCAAGACTGCATTTCTTAATGGCAATCTTGAAGAGGAAATCTATATGATGCAACTAGAAGGTTTCATAGCAAAGAACCAAAAGCATATGGTATGCAAGTTGCAAAGGTCCATTTATGGACTTAAGCAAGTATCTAGGTCATGGAACATCAGATTTGATCAAGCAATCAAGACATTTGGTTTTGAACAAAATCTTGATGAACTATGTGTGTACAAAAGACATCAAGATAAAGTAGTAATGTTCCTAGTGCTTTATGTTGATGATATTCTACTCATTGGAAATGATGTAGGGGTAATGTCATCGGTAAAGGTTTGGTTGTCAAGCCAATTTGATATGAAGGACTTGGGTGAGGCTAACTTTATTCTAGGGATCAAGCTTTGGCGAGATCGCAAGAATAAAATGTTAGGCTTATCACAAGCTGGATATATATATAAGGTTCTAGAACGGTTTAGCATGCAAAACTCCAAGAAAGGATTGCTTCTTTTTAGACATGGAGTTCCTCTGTCTAATGACCAAAGGCCTAAGACTTAAGAGGAAGAAAATATGATGAGACAAGTTCCTTATGCTTCTGCAGTAGGAAGTCTCATGTATGCCATACTTTGTACTAGACCAGATATCTGTTATTCAGTTGGCATGGTCAGTCGATATCAATCAAATCCAAGGCCAAAACATTGGCAAGCTGTAAAGCATATTCTCAAGTATCTACGGAGAACGAGAGACTATATGCTTGTTTACCGTTGTGAGGATTTGATTTCCATTGGCTATACAGACTCAGATTTTCAATCTGATCTAGATTTCAGAAAATCCACTTCGAGATGTGTTTTCACCTTGGGAGGCGGAGCCATTAGTTGGTGGAGTATTAAGCAATCTTGTATTGCAGACTCCACCATGGAGGCAGAATATGTTGCTGCTTGTGAAGCAGCAAAGGAAGCTGTATGGCTCAAGAAGTTCCTTTCTGACCTTGGTGTAATAAGAATGGAGCAAGTTCCAATTACATTGTTTTGTGACAACAGTGGAGCAGTTGCACAATCTAAAGATCCAAGGAATCATAAGAAAGGAAAGCACATTGAGAGGAAGTACCATATCATTCGAGATATTGTTACTCGTGGAGATGTGGTAGTTCACCCACCATGAAATATGAGCTCGAGGACGCTTGTCATGAAATATGAGCCTGAGGACGCTTGTCATCGGTTCACCTATTGTGGAATACGAGCTTAGAGACCCTTGCCGCTAGTTCACCCGTCATGAAATGTGAGCCCAAGGACGCTTGTCATCGGTTCACCCATTGTAGAATACAAGCCTAGAGACGCTTGTCGCTAGTTCACCCGCCATGAAATGTGAGGCCAATGACACTTGTCGTCGGTTCACCCACTATAGAATACGAGCCTAGAGATGCTTACTGCTAGTTCACCCGCCATGAACTGTGAGCCAAAGGACACTTGTCGTCGGTTCACCCACTGTAGGATACGAGCCTAGAGGCACTTGCCGCTAGTTCACCTACCATGAAATGTGAGCCAGAGGATGCTTGTCGTCGGTTCACCCACTGTAGGATACGAGCCTAGAGGCGCTTACCGCTAGTTCACCCACCATGAAATGTGAGCTTGAGGATGCTTGTCATCGGTTCACCCACTGTAGGATACAAGCCTAGAGATGCTTGCCACTAGTTCACCCGCCATGAAATGTGAACCCGAGGACGCTTGTCGTTGGTTCACCCACTTTAGAATACAAGCCTAGAGATGCTTGCCGCTAGTTCACCCACCATGAAAATGGATCAATAATCTGCCTTTTGTGAGATCATATGTTTGACATAGACCTACATAACATGTTCAGGAAAAAGTGTTAACTCATGGGCTTACCACTTATGTCTGATTTTTTTAGTGTTTTGTAGATCATGTCTAGGAAAGCTAGTTCCAGGGGAGATCAGGGGAAGGCCCCCATGTATGCAATGTCCTAGGGTGGCAGTTCGCTTGATGACGAGACCGCCTTGGCTAGTTAGTAGGTGGCTTGAGTTCTGTAGAGCCGGTTCAATAGTGGGGAGGACGACGCTAGTCCCGACGATGACATATCTGTTGAGACCAAGTCTAGGAGATGACGTTTCATTGAGATGGCTAGTGTTTTGTCTGAGTCCTGTACTATTTCTAGTGGGACGAATTCCTGGCGCAGGTCAGTTAGAGGGAGAGGAGGCTCCGGAGGAGGGGTACGAGATGATGACATCTTTATAGACATAGATGAGGTCTTTGCTGGGCCCGAGGTCCTATCGGAGTTTGGTGCTCTAGGCATAGTTTGAGATCAAAGTTTGCACCGCACTAGGCGGGGGTTGATGCTCACACTCGGACCATAGATAGAGACATTTAGGACACCCACCTTTAACACAGGCTGAAGGATCATCCTTCCGCACTGGCGCGGAGGGGAAAGGTATGTTGCATTTCCTTTTTGGTTATTCAGATTCTGATTATATACATGTGTTAACAAGTAGCTTTTGATTTCAAATGAAGGGGAATGAGAGACTCTGCGGTCAGGGTGCCTGGTCCACTTTCTTCCAGACATTGTTCGCTCTTGGGACCCATCTATGGTACATCGTGTTTCTGAGAGAGTAGGGATTTGAGGACTTCCTGTGTATTCCTCCATTCACTATGAGGCATGGGACTACTAAGGCTCTGGTGCGACGGTTTCACACCGAGACAGGCACCTTCCATCTAAGTTGTAGGGAGTATGCTGTCCTCCCTATTGACTAGACAGCCATTTTGGGTGTCAGATTTAGTGGCCACTAGATTCTGACAGATGAGATGAGTTTTGACATAGCTTGCGATCTCCTAGGCATCCCTCTTCCACTGACTGTAGAGAGAAGGGGATATTTTAGGCCTACTACATCACCATAGATCCGTACTAAGTAGTTGTAACGTAATATTCCCTGGGTGAGGCCCCCACTGACCTTCATCTTCGTTGGTGCTTCTTGTGGTTTCTCGATAGTTGCTTCTTAGGCAACCTTCTTAAGGTGGGCCTCCCAGCGAGATTTCAAGAGCTTAGAGGGATGTTGGAAGATACTAACATGGTAGGCATATGAGTACATCCTAGCCTTGCGACCTCATTATACAGGATTTTCCTTGACAGCATACCCTCAAGCATATGCATGGGCTCATTATAGGATCACGAGGGTAGTAGTAGTATAGCCAGTTACCATTTCTACAGCTCTGGATTGTGTCACTTGGGATGAGATCATAGTTCGCCCATACGATGGTACGTTACTAAGGAGATAGGAGCTCACTATAGCTATAGGCCAGTTAAGGATTTGATGTTTGTTTTGGGCCTTAACGAGTTGGTTGTTCTTTCTAGCGGAAAGGACCTTTCACCAGGTTATGCCAGTCTACATAGTGCCCAGGGATCCACCTCCTCATGACTTGTCCTTCGAGGCTATAGTTTTGGATGACCTGGATTATGCAATGGGTACCTTTGATGCTTATGTGGACATGAGCAGAGACTATTCCACTTGGCTTGTAGAGTCTTCTACAGGGCCTATCATCGAAGATGTTCCCATGAGTGGGGGTAGAGTGCTAGGAGGTGTTGTTTACGCTCAGGTAGCCATCGGGGTTGAGTAAAAAGCACGTGCAGAGACCACAGAGGCCAGAGCAACAGAGTTTGAGGCCCTATTTACTGCTATAGAGGCACACATGCAGGAAGAGATAGCTCGGGTGTTAGCTCGGGAGAGGGAAATCTGGCAGAGAGATAGGGAGATTTTTGTTGCTATGATAAACAGAGAGTGGAGCTAGTTCCGGACTGAGTTGGCCCTACATTAGGGCTATTCCATGCTTTTGGTGGGTGAGTTACGAGTGGCTCGTCTTCCTATCCCGGCTACCCTCAAGATTCCAAGCCGAGGGCCTATCATTCCTCCATTCAAGCAGAGGTACATGCTAGTTCCACCGAGCCTACCGGGAGGTTGGGGTTCTTTTGCTCGGGCTTTAGGGCCTTCTTAGGGTCCCGGGTATGCTCCTGACACTTCAAGCGGTGCAGGTCCTTCCATCGGCCCTTTTGTAAGCAATGATGATGGTGATGACACTGATACAGATACGGACCGGTTCATTGGCGGTGATGATTCTCAGTAATGTTAGCCTTTTGTTGTCGCATGATGTAGTCCCTGCATAGGCATGTATTTTTCCATGTACTTTGTAGACATTTCCCCTTGGTGGGCCAGTTATGTATGTATATTATGTATTGCATCTTGGTAGGCCTGGACATGAATGCATTGTATTGCCTCGTAGTGGGTTTTGATGTATGATATTATCTCTTAGTAGCATGATGTATGTATGGAACAATGCCTATTGCTAGGACTTATATGTATGAATTGGATAAAACACCTTTAGAAGGGCGGCTGATGTGTATGAAAGACAATGCCTCTAATTAAGACTTATATTTATCTCTGGATAAAACGCCTTTAGAAGGGCAGCTGATGTGCATGAAAGACAATGCCTCTGATTAGGACTTACATGTATATCTCTGGAAAAATTGCTTTTAGAAGGGCTGCTGATGTGTGTGTAAAACAATGCCTCTGGTTAGGAATTATTTGTATCTTTAGATAAAACACCTTTAGGAAGGTAGCTAACGTGTATGAAAAACAATGCCTCTAATTATGACTTACATGTACCATTCCAGGTACGCGCCTTTAGAAGGGCAACTAATGTATGTGTAAAACAATGCCTCTAATTAGGACTTAAATGTATGATCTGGACAAAATGCCTTTGAAAGGGCTGTTAACATGTATAAAAGGCAATGACTTTAATTAAGACTTACATGTATAACTGTACGAACTGCCTTTGAGAAGGCTATTGATGTGTATGCACTATAGCATTTTTACTGTGGACGATGTTTTTGAATCGACTTGTATCTCACCCACTTGTTTTGCATTGTTGTTTCACAGGTTTATTAGTGGCTCCTGGACAATGATCGCCCTACTGGTGGAAAAGAAAGGAGAGATTACGTAAAATAAACTACCACAGTTTAGGGGTTTCATGTGACTCTCGACATGAAAGGTACATCTTCAGCGAGACGGACTCGTTCTCGTATATTGGACAAAGGGGGAGGGAACCACGCAAAATAAACTGCCCCATTTTAGGGTTTTACGGGGTTTTGAGCTTGTAGAATAGTTGTAGGTGGCCTTGGCTTCGCTGGCCATGCCATAAAACTAATGACGAGTACAGACACTCCAAACGAGGTAACTTTAGACACGCCACAAGGCAGTATGCACTGATTGCTCTTGTTATTACCCAAGCAGGTTAGAAATCCAAGGATGGGATTCTTGAGGTACCACTATGGGAAACGACTCCCTCTGTCCTCCAAATAAGCTAGAAAGGCCGTTGGATGGTTGAGATCGGGCTCTAGCATTTTTTCATTGCAAACTCTGATTATTGGAGCTGAACCGACCCTTAAACTAGGTGAACTGGGCTTTGAAAATGAGGTTGAAGAAGTTTAGAGGTGTTGAATGAGACGCACAAATATAAACTACCCCAATGTAGGATTTGTGCAGCCTTGCTTGCACGAATGTGAGTTTTCGATAGTCTGGGTCACTGTTAGGCCAATTATGCATTACGGTGAGCACTAAAATGAGGGAATCTTTGCTCCAAAGTGGTTCAAAACATGTCAAATAGGGGAAAAAGTGTTAGCACATGTCTGGGCATTCTATCAGCGCCAGGCCTTCCTGGTGGCCTTCTTTGGCGCGGTGCTATTCCCTTCACCATCAGGAGCTATCAATTTTGTCGTTCTTCCTCTGGTGAGTGTCCTACCTCCTGGTACCTCTTTCATTCCCGCTTTACTTTCTAAGACTATTAGGTCTTTTTCCTTGTGTCGGGAGACTAGTAGGGGTAGACTGGGCTGTTGCGTCCATATGTTACAATTGTGGTTTTATAGTCACTTGAGCATCATCGCTAGGGACCAGCCTATGGGCTTTGTGCGTAGGAATAGAGTCCAGTCTACTGTATTCCTCGATCTTCCTTTTTCTGGTGATATTGATGGTTGGCTGAGATATCTGTGTAGCCTGAGCCCCACTGACTAGACCTGGAGGGTTAAGTAGGGTATTACCAGGTGGAAGGGGCAGACCTATTATGTCGGCTTACTCGGTATTTGCTTGGTGGGCATCTGGGGGTGCAAAAGGTATTTCCCCGGTATGGCCATAAGGCAATTTGCGGCTCTTACTCAAAGATTTGCCACTCTAGATCACACTTGGAATGAGGAGAGGGCCGCATTAGAGGCTGGCAGGGCCGTGGCTAGCAGCCGGGCTAATGATTTAGCACTAAAGCTACTACAGGTGAAGTCTTATATTCCTTCGCTTTGGACATAGAGTACGGGAGAGAAGGAGACAAGCCTAGCGAGCCAAAGCGAGCTTTCTGTCTCCTTCAGATTAAGTTGGCCGAGAAAGAGGAGGCCCTAAAAGTTGCTACTGTAGAGGTGGGCACCTTGCAGGCTTTGCTAAAGACTAAGAGGCAAAGCTCTACTTTTGATCCCACGATAGAAAGGGAGTTAGTCCATCTTCGGCACTCGTATGACAGACTTAGAAAGGTAGCCAGAGACTTGGGCTTTAACGTAGCCAAACTGCTTAGCACTCATGCTCAGGATGACCCGATTCTTCACATTAGTTTTGGAAGGCTATGCCAGGCCATGTCCGATCGCCTAGGCCATGTTTGATTTGCTGATATATTTTTCTGTTTACTTTCTGCACATGAGTTAGGTAGTTAGAATTTCACCATGTATGGAAAAGTCCTTCGTAAATTGCTAGGCAATTACATAAGGCCTTCCTCTTTTGTTTTGAGTTCTTAAAGCTCTAGTCTGTTAGGCATGCTTAGAAACTGAGAGATGGTGTAGAGAGAAATTTATGATGATCATCAGAAAAGATATTTATATGAGATGAGATTTCTTATTTTGGTATCAGAATGTATGAAAGAAACAAAATGGCACAATACAGGCATGTTAATGAATAGGCAAGCAAATGCTTCGAAAATGCAAGATTATACAAATAAGTGATAAATGTAGAAATCTATGCATATAAATATCTTATTTTTCCAAGGAGACATCCTGTTCTGACGAATCTTTCCCTTTTCCCATTGAGGTACATTTCCCATTGGCATAAACCAGAACATCTTTGAGTAGACCACCAGGTCAGGCAAAATTGTAGACAGAGAGCAATCTTGGAGGTGTCTTCATATCTCGACTTGGATGTTGGATCCCTTTAATCTTCTGATATTGATCGGAAATTCAAGCAAGCACAACCAACTATTTTTTCTTTTAAGATGTGACCAAACCAAGATGGCTGCCGAGGAACATCCACGAGGAAATGCATAAGGCCTTCCGCTTTTGGCTCTCCTTTTGCATAAACTACCCTTTCTAGTTTTCAATCTACCTTTTTACATATATATATATATATATATATATATATATATATATATATTGACATATAAAAAAGGTGCACTGCGAGGCTCTTTCATGCGAAGTACCGTATGACAGCATCAGAGTTGGTGGGCATATTGAAGTTAGGCCAATCCATGTTGGCTAGAATCAAGGCTCCTCAAAAAAAAAAAAAAAAAAAAAACCTTCTTTACCATATATAGGCCCTCGTAAGTCGGGGCAAACTTTCCTTTGTGATCAGGCATGGCTTGGTTGCGCTTCTTCAAGATTAGGTCGCCTTCTTCAAAGACTCTAGGTCTAACTTTCTTGTTGAATGCTCGCTCGACGCGGCGTTGGTACAATTGTCCATGACACATTGCGATCATGCGCTTCTCCTCTATCATGTTCAGTTGTTCATATCGGGAATAGTCCCATTCAACTTCTGATAGCTCTGTCTGAGGCAAAATTTGGAGAGACGAGATTTCTACCTCTGCGAGGAGGACAGCCTCCATGCCATATACCAATGAATACGGGGTTGAACCTGTGGAAGTACGAACAAAAGTACGATATGCGCACAGAGCAAATGGCAAGTACTTGTGCCAATCCTTGTAAGTGTTTGTCATCTTTACCAAGATCTTCTTTATGTTCTTATTGGTGGCTTCCACTGCGCCATTCATCTGAGGGCGATAAGGGACTGAAATTTTGTGCTCGATCTTGAACTATTGGCAGAGTTGCTGGATCATTTTCCCATTTAGGTTCATCCCATTATCTGTAATGAGCTCCCCCAACACACCGTAGCAGCAAATAATGTGTGTTTCAAGAATTGGGCTACCACGGCTTAAGTGACGCTCTTGTATGAAGTGGCTTCCACCCACTTTGTAAAATAATCAATGGCCATTAAAATGTACTCATGACCGTTTGAAGCTTTTGGAATCAGGGGTCTGATGACATCCATACCCCAGGCTGAGAAGGGCCATGGCGCTACTAAAGCGTGAAATGGCTGAGAAGAAGCATTCTTCTTGTCTTGATAGGCTTGGCAACGATGGCATGTCCTCATTTGTTAAATGCAATCATTCTCCATGGTGAGCCAGTAATAACCAGCTTTCATAATCTTGCGGGCCAACAAGGGTCCACTAGCATGAGCTCCAAGTAAGCCCTCATGCATCTCTTCCATCAAATGATTAGCCTCAGAGGCATCCACACATCGAAGCAAGGTAGAATCGTGGTTCCTTTTGTACAAGACTTCTCCACTTAGGAAAAATTGGTAGGCCATGCACCAGATAAACTTCTTTTCACTGTCCGTTACACCGGGTGGGTATTCACTATTCTTGATATCATGGTACCACGACTTTTCATCGGCTTCGACTTCGACACTCATGCATTCTTCGATGTTCATGCAATAGGCTGGAACGCCACGGACTTCTATGTGCAGTTGCGAGATATCATCTCCTTCTGATAACTTAACCATGCTAGCTAGGGTAGCCAAGGCGTCTGCAAACTGGTTGTGTACTTGGGGCAAGGAGGTAAATGTGATGTTTCAGAACTTTGAAATCAAATAGCTGACGTACTTCTGATACATAATCAACTTAGTGTCTCGGGCTTGCCATTTTCCTTCGATTTAGGAGATGATCAATAGGGAATCTCCAAAGACGCTCAAGTCATAGGCTCCAAAATCTAGGGCCATTTGTAGGCCAACTATGCATGCTTCATATTCTGTGACGTTGTTGGTGCAACTGAATTTCAACTTGATTGAAACAAGGTTTTGCTAGCCTTTGGGGGAAACTAAGACTACTCTCACTCTATTTCCAGTAGAATTGGCAACTTCATCAAAATAGCTTCCAATGCCATGGTTTTACACTATCTGGTTCTGGCTCTAGTGCCATGATATCCTCGTCAGGGAAGAGGGATTATGAGAGTTCTAGATCATTTAGCAGCTGATCTGCTAGGTAATCGACTATGGCCTGGCCCTTGATGGCCTTTCTTATTACAAACACAATGTCGAACTTGGAGAGCAACATTTGCCAACGAGAGATCTTCCCCGTAAAAGCTGGCTTTTCAAAGATGTACTTAATGGAATCCATGCGGGAAATGAGCTGCGAGGTGAAGTAGAGCATACATTGCCACAACTTGCTTGATGCCTTTGCTAGGGTGCAACATGTCCTCTCAATGGCCATGTAGTTGATCTCATAACTGGTGAACTTCTTACTTAAGTAGTAAATTGCCCTTTCTTTCTGGTTGGGCTTAGCTGCTCAGCCTAACACGCAGCCCATGGAAGTTTCTTGTACTGCTAGATAGAGGATCAACGGATATCCTAGCGTTGGGGGAACCAGAATAGAAGGGTTCAAAAAATACTGCTTGATCTTGTCAAAGGCCGTTTGTCACTCATCTATCCATTCTATCTTGGCATCTTTCTTCAAGACCTTAAATAACGAATCACATGTGGCAGTCAACTGCGCTATGAAGCGAGCTATGTAATTGACTTTGCCTAAGAAGTTGTGAATCTGTTTCTCAAGTTATGGTGTCGCCATATCCTGGATGGCTTGGACTTTTGCTGGGTCTACTTCAATTCCTCTTTAGTTGAATACGAAATCGAGTAATTTCCCTGAACTAGCTCTGAAGATGCACTTGTTAGGGTTTAGCCTCAATCTCTACTTGATAAGGCACTTGAACAGCTTTCTCAAATCCACTAAATGATCCCTAGCAGTGCGGGATTTGGCTATCATGTCGTCTACGTAGACTTCGATTTCTTTGTGCATCATATCATGGAACAAGGTTACCATGGCTCGCTAATAGGTAGCACTGGCATTCTTCAAGCCGAATGGCGTTACATCATATGCATAGGTTCCCCAATGTATGGTAAATACTGTTTTATTTTTGTCCTTCTCGACCATTTTGATCTGGTTGTAGCCCGAGAAACCATCCATGAAGGAGAAGAACCTATTGGTAGCAGTATTATCAACCAGGGTATCGATGTGTGGCAACAGAAACTTATCCTTGGGGCTTGCTCGGTTCAAATCCCTGTAATCAACGCACATGCGTACTTTCCCATCTTTCTTAGGCACGGGAACAATGTTGGCAACCCAATCTAAGTAGGCTACTGTGGTAAGGAAACTGGCTTTCAATTGCTTTTCTACCTCTTCTTTGATCTTTAAAATGATCTCAGATTTCATCATTTGAAGGGCTTGCCGTACTGGAGGGGATTCAGGTTTAAATGGAACTCGGTGCACGACCATCTCAGTATCTAACCCTGGCATATCTTGGTAGGACCAAGCAAAGATCTCTTTGAACTCTTTGAGTAGCGTTATGAGCTCGAGCTTCATGTCTTTAGGAAATTTTACCCCAATCTTGACGGGTTTCTCATTCTTGCCTTCGTCGGCCAAGTTAACCAATATTGTCTCTTCTATGCTGGGCTTGGACCCACTCTCTCTATTTAGGGCTTCCAAAATATCATAAGGCAGACTCGGAATTTCCTTAAATCCTTCAATGTCATGTTCCAATTCTATTGTCTCATTCATGTTATCGATATCCTTGTTATGGCAACAAGACAATGTACTCGCTTGGGAATCGGAATAGATCCTATAGAACGGCACATATACAAGGAAATATAAGACAATTTGCACACACATATTCATAAGAAAGCAAGTAGAGAGATAAATGCATGGATTTCCTGAATAATACGTTGGATAATTTCATTAGTGGATTATAGATAGAGGGGATTAACAAAGTTCATGCCTAATAATGATAAAAAGGGGAAACATTTTTTGTTTGGAAAATGCAAACAAGGAATGCAGGAAACAGAAATAAACATGCAAAACAAACTAGATATGCCATTCCAACTCTTTTGAGCAATTGAAGGACCCAACCACACTATAATGGAATACTCCTTACTCAGCCGGTGCAACCACAAAGTAGGGCTCAGCGGTCCAGCGGCCTACTGTCTCACCTGGCACATAGGGCCTGATAGTAGAAGTTAGATCATCCCTTGGGAATATGATGGCATTCACTGAGAATTCCTTTGGACAAAGACGAATGAGACAAGCCATATCTGATTCTTCCTCATATGATTCCTGTGCTACTTCTGATCTAATGACCTCAGCTGGGGCCGAAAAAGTGACCCTGATGTGGGGAATAGACATCCCTTGGCCAATGCACTTCCTTTTCTTTCCCCTGGAAGCATGAAAAAGTTCTTCATCGGAGGGTTCCTAGCCTAGATTGAAACCTTTTTTGTTGTTAGGGAGCTCAATCAATGAAGCCTTCCCATGTCCTATGGCACTAAAGCCTTAGCCTAACTGGTGGCCAAATTAGAGCACCTCCTTGGCGGCCATTAAATTAGCGGAAGGCCATACTGACTCAAGTTTTGGAGCTCTAGAAATCATGGAGACTGGCTTGAAACTGTGAAAGGTTGCCTCCAGAAAGGCATTAGCACCTGTGTAGGGGACAGAAGTCTACTTAAAGAAAGTCAAGGGTTCTTCAGCCATAATGGTGACCATCAGATCCTCGGATGGGAACTAGAGTCTTCGATGAAGGGTTGAAGCAACCGCGCCAGCATGGCGTGTAGCCAAGGCCTCCCTGGGAGCATATTATAAGGGGAATACACCTTGATGACCTAGAAATTGACCGTGAAAAAGATAGGGCCAAACTCCAATAGCTAGCTTGATCTTGCCTTGCACCTCCTTAAGAGTGCCATCAAAAGCTCTAATGATCATGGTGGTAAGGCGGATAAGAAAGGTATCCACATTCAAACTCTCCAAAGTGGACATCGGGCAAACATTCAGGGCTAACCCATTGTTAATTAGTACTCTGGCGACAATCATATCCTCACACTTTACTATAATGTGTATGGGCAAAGTGTGGTCTTTACCTTTAGGTGTTAGTTCATCATCTGTAAAGCAGATCTGGTTGGTGGCCAACACTGTTGAAACCATACCCTTAAAGGCGAATTCTATAGCACTTGTAGGAACACATGTCTCTTTCAAGACTTTTAAGAGAGCATTATAGTAGACCTCAGAGGATAGTAGTAATGCCAAGATGGAGATCTGAGCTAGCGACTTGTTTAGCTGCTAAATCACACTGTACTTTGAATTTCTAATGACTTTCAAGAACTCCCTTGCTTCTTCGATTGTCACCCTTTTCCGAACGGGTTCGACGATACCCTTACCAACCTCTTTCCTTCTTTTTTCTAACTCATCGGGAGTATAGCAACGGCCACTCTTAGTAAGCCTAGATAGACTTGAAGAGATATTGGAGCAAACCTCCTCCTTGCCAGTTCAAGTGGATATCAAGGACACATCGTATTTCCAGGGGACATGATGACTAGCTTCATAAGGGAATGACTTCAGCATGTAAATGATAACACCCTCCTAAGTTTGCAAATTTGGCACTATAGAGAATGTCTTCAAATTAATGACCACCAGACTTGGCAGCATGGCTTCAAGGGCCTTTGAGTAGGATACCCCAAAGATTCCTGAGGCAGACTTTGGCAAAATAAGAGGAACGAAACCTCGGATAGTGGGAACAATGGTGGTTCCCTCCTAAACTGATGATGAGGCTGGCCCTGTGACCGTAGGTAAGGTAAGAAGTAGAAGAGTGAATCCCTCAATGGCAGGTGGGGTTTGCCCTTTCTCTGAATTTGATGACCCTAAATCTGTGGGCGTTTCTATGATCTCCTTAAAGACTACTAAAGAGGAAGGTGCTGGAGTAACCTGGCCGAGGCGTTTTAGTAAATACTCAATCCTTCCTTGACCTAACTGATATAGCATTGCAGTTGATTTCTAATTGGACAGTTAGAGGACACAAGCTGGTTGCCACACAGTCATCTTTTCGCATAATTTCCCTTTCAACCCAAATGATACCGTGTTCAGCTAAACTTTGCACTTGTGCTTTGAGTACTTTACAATCAAATAGGGCATGACCATCTTTACTGTCACAGAATGAGTAGATTCCCCGATCAAATCCTGGGGTTCCCATACCTTTAAGATCAAGGTGGCTCTCTTGGACCAAAGCTTGGCGCATAGCCTTCCACGGGAATGATGGTGAGGAGAAATCCGAAACCCTTTCTTCCACCGTGATTATAGCATTCATATTACCTTCCTGATAGGGAGGTAAAGGGTTTGTGATGATGTTTGGAGCGGTTGCATTATCGAACTGTATTAGCTTGTTATCTATGAGATCTTGGACACAGTCCTTTAAATGGTGACATTCTTCAACGGTATGCCCTTCAGCCCCAAAATGGTGTTCGCATTTCTTGGATGGGTCGAAGTTAGGCAATGGAAGGCCTTCCCTAGGTCTCGAAAACATTGGTGTCACTAGCTTCCTTTCTAGTAGGTAAGCATAGAGATCTGCCATAGGCATGGGTAACGGTGTGTACTTTCGGCCTTCCCTCCTAAAGGGACGAGGTAGACTGATTCTGTTGGTGATAAGGCCTAGCAGCCAGGGGAGCATAAGTAGAGGAAACACCCCTAGGCTTTTCTAATGCATTGTCAACCATATGAACATCGACTTCCTTGGTCTTGTAAATAGTCATTCTCTTAACTTACTGTTCAACCATGGAACTCAGAGACTTAGCATCCATGATCTTCTTACTCCTAATACCCTCGTCTATGCGCTCCCCAATAAGGATGAGGCTAGCGAAATGAGTGACTTGGATGTTGATCATTTTCTCATAGTAAGGAGGCTTGAGGTTATCAATGAACCACTTGATCATCTCATTCTCCATCATGGGGGGTTGCACTTGTGCAGCTAGCTCACACCACCTCTGGGCATACTCACGGAAGGATTCCCTACTCTTCTTTTCTATCCTCTAAAGAACTATACGGTCAAGAGCTATCTCGGTGTTGAACTGGTAGTACTCTAAGAAATAATTGGCCATTCCCTCCAACTAGAAGTCCTTTCTAATCTCACATACCATGTGGCCACGGGGCCGGTCAAACTATCAGGGAAAATTTGGCAGAGCAGAGGGTGATTATCCCAATAGAGAGCCATCTTCCTATAGAACATGCATAAATGGGCACAAGGATCTCCTTTACCATTATACTTGAGAAACTCTGGCACCTTGAACTTGGGAGGCATAATGACCTCAGGGAAGTTGGTCAGACTATCTAGATCAATGCTTCCATGGAGGCTAGAGCCCTCTATGATACGAAGCTTTTCAGCTAGAGTTTCCACTTGGTTCTTGACTTGGCCATACTCAGATTTTGGGTTCTTGTCCTTAGAAGGATTTGTTTCCTAGTCATTGCCCTGGGGTGGTACATTATGGCCTTGCTCTTGTAATGGTGGAGGCAGATTTTCATTCTTGGTTTAGGGACCTCCCTGGCTATGACCGAAAGAGTTTTGTCCTCCTACAACTAGTTCTTGCACCATGCACATCAATTCTGACACTTGTTCTTTCAGAAAAGCGACTTCCTAAACAGTTTCCTCATGGGGAGAAGTACCACTAGTATGATGGAAAATGCATGTGCGCAATGGAAAATTAACGGATCTACATCATTCGCAATTGATAACATGCACTATGTAAATTTCAGAATACAAGAACAAGAGAGTGTACCTTGGTGTGGTGAATTTCAAAAAAAGATTGTAAGCACTTGGGAATACTTTTAATCTTCACTCCAATTCTACTAACGCCCAAGATGTTTGGTCTCTCAATCAATTATATGAAATGTTTAAGAGAGAATTCAAGAGTGTCCAACACTCACATACACCATTTCATGTAAGTTGTTCGTTCTTAAAATTCTGTATGTTTCTCTCCTTATAACTGATTATCTAATTGGGCTAGCCTTTTGGACCTTTCCAATTGGGCTTTAGTATGTGGCTTGGAGTGGGACCAAAAGGGACCAATAAGACACTAGCTCCAATGGGCCTTGGACTTTTCTGTCAACTCTTGACAAGTCCAAAGTTACCATTAACTATATTTAATACCACTGTATAAATATAGTTGCACTCTAGGCCTTATTAATAAATTATATCTCAAGACTTTATTGTACATGCAACCCCTTCATAAAATATTCGTAGTAATATAAAGCCATAAATGTTAACTGTCACTTTGTAGATTACTACATCTTAATCCTTAAGTACCCGGCTTAATCCTTTTAAGTTATTCATCATATATTTATGAAATCTAATTCCATAAATATATACTTTAGTGATTTCTTACTAAAGTGGTTAGGCCTAACTCTCTGAATAACAAACCCATTAAACTTATCTCAAGGGAAT
The DNA here is from genome assembly GCA_963669245.1 of Quercus cerris. Lineage (NCBI taxonomy): Eukaryota > Viridiplantae > Streptophyta > Magnoliopsida > Fagales > Fagaceae > Quercus > Quercus cerris. The sequence goes on from OY770007.1 coordinate 26,436,000, forward strand.
ATTTTGTATCTCTGTTAAGAGACTATGAATTCCATCTTGAGAATATGTGTTCCATCAACACTAAATGTGGCTGCCCAACATACAAAGATTTTGACCGTTACTTTAGATCTCACTCCTAATATATCAAAGCAACCTACACCTTATGATTAGGAATACTATTCTCTCAGGATTAAGAGTTCATGTAAATATAAGTTGTGAGATTTATTATTCATTTGACAGTCTTTAGGAGAATAATAAATCTCACAGCAGTCCAGTTCAATATGTCTTAACTCTTAAAACATATCAACACATCAACTAGAAGTCTCCACTTCCATGATCAAGACAAATCATCTTAGTTGATATGTTATAGTCTTCGCAGATGAAATGCCCAATTTCATCACCAACTCCGAATTAAAATTATGAGTTTACAAAGAACTTGTGACTTATATCTTCTGTGACTTAATCACATAAATCACATACTATGCATCTCATGAACTATATGATAATGTCCAAATATTCATGTTACCATTATTTCAGATAATAATAAAACAAATTTATTAATCATAATATTGAGTCATACATATTGTCATACATAATGTCACACTTAATATCATACATAACATCATACAATAGGATTTAAGGGCACTAATCCTAACATTGTAGACATCTCTCTGGCGCGAGACCTAGTGATGATGGGTTCACAATGTGGTGATAGCTTAGACTGTTTCTTTTTAGCAATCTTTTGATCCTGAGAAATAGTGGGGAGTAAAACAAACAGGGTGCGTTTGACAAAGTGGAAACACAACATCAAAATCAAGTCAGTTTATGCTTTGCCATTTAACATGCACCTACCATTTTCAGAAAAATGTGGCTTTGCACCCTAGATCGGGTATTTATCATGGTGAGTTTCTACTATGATGCAAGATTAATGCACAAGATAGGCAAGTAACTGAAACTTTCATGACACACTTAACAATGCAGGAAGGACCCTTCCTTTGATTACATGCTTGTACAAACTTTGCTTTTACAATGCTGGATTCAACGGCTCCAATAATAGGCCTTTTACAATACAAGAAATGTGACTGCGAGGAGAAAGCTCGACTTCTAATAATGCAGACTTCTCGGGGAAGCTCTTGGACACTTGGATAGCATGGATCACTTGGACCTTTGGATCTCTTGGGGGAGCCCTTGGATTTCTGAAAATTTTCCAATAGCATCTCCCCCTTAACGGAGTTTTAGTTACTTGCCACAAATTTTATCTTTGCACAATTAGGTGACGGAACCAATTACTGTATGCATGAGTGCCCTTGTAGGGTTGCAAAACCTTAGGGATAGGGTATGATCTAACATGTATAAGCAATGGGGTTGCTTTTCCTAGGGGTTTAATCATGAATGCTATGCAAGCAGGATAGAAGGAGCCTAGAGTAGAGCACGATTTCTTTGGTGCAAGAAAAAAAGGTGCACCTGTTACAAGACACTTTCCCCTGACCTCTAGCCCTAAAAGGGTATCCTTTCCTAGGCTTGGATGTTCACTTTTTAGGTTTTTCCTAGTCCTGATGGGCTCTGGCTTGATCTAGTCCTCACGGGTTTGACATAACTAGGCCAACTGTATGCAAAGGCTTAACTGGTAGGTGGTTCCTGTCCTAGGGTACCCTTTCCTAGGCTTGGATGTTCACTCTTTAGGTTTTTCCTAGTCTTGATGATCTAGTCCTCATGGGTTTAACATAACTAGGCCAACTGTATGCAAAGGTTTAACTAGTAGGTGGTTCCTTTCCTAGGGTACTCAATCGCCATTCCCCTCCCTTCATGGAAGTTATGGGGTAGGAAGGATCGAGGGGGCCTTTTCAGCTACTTTTGTCCACCCATGGACCAAGAAGTTCCTACAACATTAGCCCCGAAGCTAACTATGGGTAACATTGCCAATGTGTTGGGGTCCATACACCTATAGATAGGGTGATGAAATCCCCAAAAAAGGTGAGACTAAGCCAGCAGTGCGGAGCCCGAGTTTGGCTCAAAAGGGAATATATGTCATGCAATTCTTAATGAAGGGGAAAGACTTTTTCAAAGCATAGCAAATATATATATATATGGAAAGCAGATAAAGGTGTAGCGGAAATTAAATTTTGCTACCCTATGTTTGCATGTGAGGAAAGCGGTAAAGCATGTGAAGGAAAGCTGTAAAGCCCTATATGAAAATACCTCAAAGCCTCCCTTCTTGAAAAGGATTTTTGGAAAAAAAAAAAGATTTTTGCTCTTTTGAAAATGGTCTAGTAGGATATAGTAAAAGCCTTTTTCAAAAGGAAAGCCATGGAGGCCAATGCCAATTTCTATGTTTTTAAAAGCCAATGTCCAAAGATTATGGTTCTATCAAAAACTCTAAAGGCTAAACTCTCATCTATCCCCAGTGGAGTCGCCAGTCAGTTGATGCCCGGCCTGTTAGGATTAATGCCCTTAAATCCTATTGTATGATGCTATGTATGATATTATGTATGACATTATGTATGACATGATGTATAACTTAATATTGTAATTAATAAAGTTGTTTCATTATTATCTAAAATAATGGTAACAAGAATATTTGGACATTATCATATAGTCCATGAGATGCATAGTATGTGATTTATGTGATTTAGTCACAGAAGATATAAGTCACAAGTTCTTTGTAAACTCAGAATTTTAGTTCGTAGTCGGTGATGAAATTGGGCATTTCATCTGCGAAGACTATAACATATCAACTAAGATGATTTGTCTTGATCATGGAAGTGGAGACTTCTAGTTGATGTGTTAATATGTTTTAAGAGTTAAGATATATTGAACTGGACCGCTGTGAGATTTATTATTCTCCTAACGACTGTCAATTGAAAAATAAATCTCACAACTTATATTTGCATGAACTCTTAATCCTGAGAGAATAATGAACCTAATCATGAAGTGTAGGTTGCTTTGATATATCAGGAATGAGATCTAAAGTAACGGTCAAAACCTCAGTATGTTGGGCAGCCACATTTCGTGTTGATGGAACATATATTCTCAAGATAGAATTCATAGTCTCTTAACAAAGATTTAAAATATTCCCTTGAGATAAGTTTAATGGGTTTAGTTATTCAGAGAGTTAGGCCTAACCACTTTGGTAAGAAATTACTAAAGTATATATTTATGAAATTGGATTTCACAAATATATAATGAATAACTTAAAAGGATTAAACCGGGTACTCAAGGATTAAGACGTAGTAATTTTCAAAGTGACAGTCTATATTTATGACTTTAAATTACTACGAATATTTTATGAAGGGTTTGCATGTATAATAAAGTTTTGGGATATAATTTATTAATAAGGCCTAGAGTGCAATTATATTTATATAGTGGTATTAAATATAATTAATGGTAACTTTGGACTTGTCAAGAGTTGACAGAAAAGCCCAAGGCCCATTGGAGCTAGTGTCTTATTAGTCCTTTTGGTCCCACTCCAAGCCACACATTAAAGACCAATTAGAAAGGCCCAATAGGCCGGCCCAATTAGATAATCAGTTATATATAAAGGGAGAGACATACAGAATTTTTATCAGAGAAAAAGTGAGACACCATTGTGAAGTGGTGTGTATGTGTGAGTGAAACCACTCAATTATTCTCCCTTAGAAATTGATTGAGAGACCACACTTCTTGGGCGTAAAGTGGAATTGGAGTGAAGATTAAAAGTGTTCTCAAGTACTTATAATCTTTTGTTTTGAATTTCACTGCACCAAGGTACGCTATCTTGTTCTTAAATTCTGAAATTTACATAATGCAAGTCATCAATCATGAATGAAATAGATCTTTGTTTATTGCTTCCGCTATGTGTTTTGTATGAGATACAAAACCAGATTTAACCAACACAGCCTTGATCCTTGGCGACGGAAAAGAAAACCGCCACCGCCGTGGGCCTTCGTTTAACCACCCGCTGTGGCGACAACTTATGTGCGCGCAGGGCCTGTTGAAGGCCCCTCTCGATGTATGTGTGTATGGTTCATGCGGAGTTTCGGGTGCTCTCTCTCTTGGTGGAAGAAGGTAGGTCTATCTTTGGTTGTATGGCGGGAATCTAGGCCAAATTTTAGGTGATTACCAAAGGTGAGTGGAGTCGCCACCAAGAGGTCACCTTACTTGTCTAAGGACAGGTGTGATTGGTCACCTGTTTTTAGTTGATTTTATTACTGATCATAGGTTAAGAAAATGGAAATTTTCCTAATCTAATGTGGATAGCAAAAAATCTTAATTCTTAGGTCTAAAAGTTTGGTTACGTGTGGGGAAGGTGTTAGGCACCCCACAACGCTTGTCTAAGGATAGTCCTTTGTTTTGGTAAAACCTTAATTTTTGGAGATTGGTAGTAAAACATGATTTTAGCACTGGCTTTTAGGGCTTTACATGCATGGCGGCTTTGAGGTTTGGTTTTGAAAGGGTGTGGTCCCAATTTGTGCTTTCCTAAGGCATTCGAGCAAAGTGCCAGATTTCCACTACAAGAATCCGGCAAAAGGTCACCTTACTTTCACAGTGGAAATTAGGCATTGCTAGCCTTAGGTGACACGGATCGCGACAATCATACCGGAAAGGGGCAAGCAAGTATAAATATACATGCATCATGCACAATGCTAGCACATAGAGCAGGAAAGTAAATGCCTACATCCCTAGAGCATGGACCAAAATATAAGTGCAAGAAAGTAAACAGGGGTCGCCATACTCTAGAGATGAGGACAAATGGTATAAAGCATGATATACCTAATACAAACTATCTAATGGAGAAAGGGAGGAGGAAGGAGGGGGTTTAAAAGAGTACATAACCAAAAGGGAGAAAGCTACACCCTAAACCTACTGACTACAGCCATTTGGCTCAACCACGTGCTCGCATCCTTGTCCTTGTTGCTTGTGCTTGGGAAACTGTGCCCTAGCTCTATGCATCCTCGCTCCCTGTGCGTACATGCAAAGGCAAAGACAAGAAACTAGCAAACAAGCAATGGAAGGAAAAGATGCAAAGATAATAACAAGAGGAAGCAAAACGAACAAGCAAATAGATATGGCAAGCACAGCATGTGACAAAAGCAAGAAAACTAACCAACAAGCAAAAAGGGCAAACAAGCAAAGGAGATAGCAAACAAACAAGCAAGAAAGCAAACAAAAGGGGGTGTCTGCGAGGGACAAATGTAGGTTTGGATCAAATGTCCATGACTTCATTGTGTTGAAGCATGGACGACACACTAGCAAGCAAGACTCATGCGTGAACATGTAAGCAAGTGTGTAAAGATGCAAAGAAAGCCAATGGGTGGCATAAACAAGCATGGCAAGCATATCATCGCACGGGGCGGAAAAGGGGAAAGGTATGTACGAAGAAACCGGCATCATAGCGATGTAACCCGAATGGTTACATCCAAACAAGGCCTCATGGGCGTTGGACGTAACCACACAACCACAAACCCACTAAGTTCATCAAGCGTGGCAAAGCCTAGAACAAGAAAGGCTAACACAAGCATAGAGTATAGAAGCAAGCAAGCATAGACATGAAAATGAGGTGATCCAAACCCTTTTATGTGGGCCAAGGTGTACGAACAGTGACAAAGAGCATAGGGTCTAGGTCGGGTCCTAACCAATAGGCCAAAACACAAGAAAGAAAGGTAAAGCGACAGAAGGGCTACAATAACACATGGCAAGACAAACATCGCCTAGGTTTAAGCACACAAAAATGGCACAGAGCACACAAGCCTATGGAAGATGGCATAAAGCAAGTAAAGCATAGATCCAAGCACATAAGCATGTGAAACATAGATCTAGACATATAGCATGTGAAAACCTAGATCCGAGCACGCAAGCAAGTAAAAATGTAGATATAAGCATAGGCATGGCAACGTGTGTGTGAACATGTGAAAGCTAGCACATAAACATGGTAGAACATGAATCCAAGCATATAAACATGTACGGATGCAGATCTAAACATAAAACTTGGCAAAAAGCAAACGAACACAAAGATCCGAGCAAAGCATAACAATAAACATGATATCAAGCATGTGAGCGCATGGCCCTAATCATCAACATAAAGCAATAAGAATGACAAAACCAAGGAAACATGGCGTAAAACACTAGCCATGTAGATCTAAACATATAAGAATGTAGAAACATAGATCTAAGCATAAAACATGGCATAAAAGCACAAAAACATGTAGATCGGGACAAATAAACATGAGAACAAGCATAAAAGAACATGGATCTAAGCTAAAAACATGCTAGAAACAAGATAAAGCAAGAAACATGTCAAAGAAAGCAATAAAACATATTATTATGGCAAAAAGAGCAAGAACATGCTAGGAAAAAGATTTAGAAGGTTAGGGGTGTGAATGATAGCGAAAAAGCTACGTCCACACCCCTAAACCCCAAATCCAAGATGTAGAACCAAGGAAAGGAAGATTGGGTTCAAAAATAATACCTTGTGTTCTTGGTGGAGATGCAAGAATCAAGAAACTTTGATGTGTTTTTTGGAGTGTTTTTAGGGGGGGTTTTTAGTGTTTGGAAGAGAGAAAAAAATGTAGAGAGAGGCTGGGTAGAACGGAAATTTCAGAAAAATGTTTGTCCTCCCTGTCTGGGGCATGCCTGGGGCTATTTATAGCCCCAAGTGTGAAAATCGAGGCGGCCATTGTAAGGCCGCTGGCCTCAATCCTCTTCTGATTGGGCTATTCTTGAATCCTGTGGATAGATCTTGATTTTCAGTTTCTAAAAAGTTATGGAACTCAAAAATCCAACGGTCGAATCAAAAGTTATGGCTCCCAAAAGTTTGCAGTGCAGCAATCGGTACGTCATCTCAGTTTTTGTGATATCTTGGCCGTTCTAACTCTGATTTCAACCTATATAAATTCGTTGTAACGAGAATTCGGTAATCTTCACAATGGCATTGGTTTCAATCTGTTCTAGTAGCCGAATCAAAATTAGGGTTTTTGGACCCACCTAGGATCGACTTCAAGTTAAACTTGGTCAAACTCAGTCAAAGTTGCTAAAAATCTCCGAAAAGCTCGGGTTTAAAGTAAAACTGTGAAAAATATTGTTTTGTGAGAGTCTAGACCATGTTTGACCTTGGGTTAAATCTAGGGCTAACTAGGGGCATTTTGGTCATTTTAGCGAAAAAAGTCACTTCGGGTGCCCTAGTGCTCGAACGGGTTGTGCCACATTGTTCTAGATGTTCTTATGGCCACGCAGAGAGAAAATAATGTTTTAGGATATTCGGGGGTCTGACACACAAACCAAGTGCGGACAAAATACAGTATCAACATGCCCCAATCAAAATTTCAATAAGAAATGTGAAGGCTAATGAGAAGAGGCCTGAGGGAGCCCAACTGCGTGAGACGTGTCGCTCATCACTTAAGGAATGGTAACAAAAGGTGTATCCTTTCCTAGATGTTGATATGTCTGAAATGCTAGAACAACTGCTTAAGTTGAAATTAATTGAATTGCCAGAATGCAAACGATCGGAAGAGATAGGAAAAGTTGATGACCCAAACTATTATAAGTATCATCGCATCATAAGCCATCTAATCCAAAAATGCTTTGTTCTTAAAGAACTCATCATGAACCTAGCCAGGGAAAGGAAAATCAACTTGGATTTTGATGAGGTTGCCGAGTCAAACCTTGCAATGTTTGCTTGCGGATTACCTAGTCGCATGACTCCAACTACTAAGTAGGGGGAAAATACCATGCTCATCCAGTTTGGTTCTCTAGAACCTGTTCAAGTTTAGCTCTCACAAGAAGCATCTGATTATAACTCAAATGATGATAAAAGGTCAACAATGGATGAGGATAAGGGCTGGATGATGGTTACTCATAGGAGATGAAAGAAGAGACGAGCATTCCCTTTTAATTTGATCACCCAAGAGTCTAGAGGAGCACAAAACCAGATTCAGCCTCGGTCAAGAGGAAGAAGCGATAAAAGGCAAGAAAGATTGGGAACAAAAATGTATGACGATTCGGTACAAACCCAAAAGCTTAGAAATCTCATCACATTGGAAGAATTCTTCCTCAGAAAATTCTTTCAAAATGACTTAGTAGAGGTCATTCACACGGTCTCTCGTTACAAAATTCATGATGAAAAAGAGGATGTCGACCATGGTGGTCCAAATGAGACTTTGTCATCTTTGAAGGAACTCCAATCTCAGGTTGATGAAGTTGAACCCTTGCAATCCTCCAGCTCACCAAAAGAAGTGCTCACCCAAGCTCTTGAAAAGCCAGAGATGTACAACCCTTATACCAACACGCTTCAACAAATGCAACAATGTTACGCATGCTCTCCAGACTTAACTTTCACTGATGAGGATCTGTTGTTAGGCTCTAAGCCCTACAATCGTCCACTTTATGTCTTTGGTTATGCTTGTGAACAAAAGATCGATCGTATTCTCATTGACGGAGGTTCAATTGTCAATATACTACCAAAAATGACAATGAGACGAATTGGTCTTGCTATGGAGGAATTATCGCATAGTCGTTTGGTCATTCAAGGTGTTAACCAAGGAGGACAATGTGCAATCAGCATGATACACTTGGAATTAATCATTGGAGAATTGACAAGCAACGTTTTGTTCCATGCCAAGACAACCTACAACATGTTGTTAGGACGTTCATGGATCCATGGAAATGGAATAGTGCCATCAACTTTGCATCAATGTTTCAAGTACCTTCAAAGTGGAATAAAAAAAGTCAATGCTGATTTAAAGCCTTTTACTGAGATTGAAGCTCACTTTGCTGACGCAAAGTTTTATGTAGAAGATGACATTCCTAATGAAGTTCTCCCAATTGAGATCCTATCCATGGAAATCAAGTAGGGTGAAAAGAAGCATGTTATATTCATCACTGGAAAGGATATTCCTCCCCCAAAGGAAGGTCCAAAATGTGGGAATGATTGTTCTAGTAAATCTACTAGTAATTTAGTGAGAGCAAAAATTTCAACGCCCTCCAACAACCCTCCATTCCTCCGTTATATACCATTATCACGCCACAAGAAAGGACAATCACCATTCGTGGAATTCCTTCAATCCATAGTAGACATGGCAAGGCCTCCAACAAAGCTCACAATGGAGGATGTAGCCATATTGAAAGAAAGTCATGCCATGCCTTTAACTTCATCCACAAATCCTTTGCCCTCGAAGCCACTAAATGGATTTGTAAGGCCTTCACAAAATCTAACAGAGCATGGTATTCTACCAAGTGAACGGATGAAAGAATGGTTCAACCCAAAGGCATATAGGTTGTTAGCCAGAGCAAGCTATGATTTCTCAAAACAAGGGGACTTGGGGAAACTGATTCCAAAAGTCATCGGAGAGAAGGTGCATGGCCTTAGCAAAACACAAAGGAAAATGCGGCTTAAAGGCCATGAAATTCCTATCCTAAAGATTGAATTAGGTTATACTCCAGAACAACTGGCTCAGATATGGATCAAGAAAAGAAGCAATGCTTCAAGTTCCCAATAAATAACAATAGAGGTCGGTGAAAGTTCAAATCAAAGAAAAGATCACCCTTCATCGCGCGTCTCGGTGTTTGATCGCATCGAGGCCTCATCGTCATAAATCATAGTGTTTAACAGGTTAAATACAGCTTGTTTAACACAAAATTAAGACACTCTTGTGTGTAGATCAGTATTTGATCGATTGGGGCAACAAAAAGGCCCGTTGATAATTGCTCTCAAAACTCAATAAACTTTGAGGTTCAAAAGGAGGAGAAAGCTAATGAGATTCGCAATAGCATTCCTTCATGTATGAAACGTAACTCTACCCTAGATATTAGTACTGAAGGATCACTCAAAGTCAAAAGGTGAACGATTGTACACACAAGTCAGTCACTCATCCATAATGAGCAAATTGAAGAGGTATCATCCTCGTTTCATATTACAATAGAAAAGGATACACTATCAGATGCCAAAGCAACCAATGAAGAGGTCAATGAAGCTCCCTTAGCCTTGGAAGATGGAAGACAGGCTACAATTGATGAACTTAAAGAGATCAATTTAGGAACTATTGAAGAACCCTGGCCAACTTTCATCAGTGCACTTCTCACTCCTAAAGAAGAAGAAGGATACCTTATGCTCCTAGTAGAATATAAAGATGTGTTTGCTTGGACTTACAAAGAAGTGCCTGGGCTTAATCCAAGTATTGCTCTACACCATTTGGCGGTAAAGAAGGGCGTGCGCCCAGTCAAACAAGCCCAAAGACGCTTTCGGCCGGAGCTTATCCCTCAAATAGAAACTGTGGTCAATAAGCTAATTGAGGCGGGCTTCATTCGTGAAGTATAGCACCCGAAATGGATTACTAACATCGTCCTTGTCAAAAAGAAGAATGGACAAATTCGGGTGTGCATTGACTTCTGTGATTTGAACAATGCATGTCCCAAGGATGATTTCCATTACCCATCACTAAGGTCATGGTTAATGCCACTACTAGTCATGAAGCTTTATCTTTCATTGATGGTTTCTCGGGTTACAGCCAAATTCGAATGAATCCTAAAGATGAAAATCTTATAGCTTTTCGTACTCCTAAGGGCATTGATTGTTACAAAGTAATGCCTTTTGGACTAAAGAACGCTGATGCTACTTATCAACGGGCCATGCAAAAGATCTTTGATAATGTACTTCAGAAATACGTGGAGTGTTATGGCAATGATCTGGTGGTTAAAATAAAAAGGAGGGAAGACCATCTGGCAAATTTGTGATCCGTGTTAAATCGCCTAAGAAAGTATCAGCTTAAAATGAACCCCCTCAAATGCACTTTCGACGTAACATTTGGGAAATTCCTTGGTTTCATTATGAGGCATCGCGGTATTGAAATTGACCAGTCCAAAATTGAAGCTATCCAAAAAATGCCGAAGCCCAAGAATCTGCGAGAACTTAGAGGCTTGCAGGCAAGACTTGCCTACATACGATGATTTTTCTCAAACTTGACTGGTCGATGCCAACCTTTCAATAGGTTGATGAAGAAGGATGTGCACTTCGAATGGGATGAGGCTTGTAGCAATGCTTTTGCAAGCATCAAAAGATACTTGCTTAACCCTCCAGTTTTAGGTGCTCCTATTCCAGGAAAGCCTTTGGTATTGTACATTACGGCACAAGAAAAATCTCTAGGTGCTCTCATGGCATAAGAAAACGAAGAGGGGAAAGAAAAAGCTCTTTATTATCTGAGTCGAACTCTTAATGGGGCTGAATTAAATTATTCTCCTATTGAAAAGACGTGTCTTGCTCTTTTCTTTACCGTAGACAAATTGAAGCATTACACATGTAAGCATATACGGTCCATTTGATGGCAAAGGTGAACCGATTAAATATGTCCTCTCCAGGCCAGTGGTTTCGGGTCATACAGCTCGATGGGCTGTCCTGCTACAACAATATGACCTTGCATATGTTCCGTAGAAAGCTATCAAAGTAAGCTGATCACCCAGTTCATCTGATTGGGAGTTCTCTAATGATTTCCCGGATGAAGACGTGTTTTACATTGAAGTAATGCCACCATAGATGATGTTTTTCGATGTGACTGCATGTCAAGAAGGAGTGGGGGCAGGTGTAGTTTTTGTTTCTCCACAATGGCAAATACTTTTATACTCGTTCTCATTAAGCGAACTTTGGTCTACCAACGTAGCCGAATATCAAGCATTGATTATTGGTCTACAAATGGCCATTGAGATGGGCATATCGCAACTTGAGATCTTTGGGGATTTTAAATTAATTATCAACAAAATCTTGGAACAGTATGATGTCAAGAAAGAAGACCTTATCCCTTATTGCAAATATGCAAAGAAGTTGTTAGCAAATTTTGAGGCCATCACATTGGAGCATATACCAAGGAAGGAGAATAGACAGACTGATGCTTTAGCTAATTTGGCTACCGCCTTAGCATTATTGCAGGAAGAGACAACCAAAGTTGCTATTTTCCAAAGGTTTAATTTTTGCATTTATTATGTAATTGTTTGCCAAAAAAAAAAAAAATCTATTTTTTAAATGAAATATGTTATCCATAGAGAATCAACCTAATATGTCATATCCGCACAAAAATGGATTATTTCTACACTATCTTCTTTTATATGGTAGAATCTATTAAAAATAAATAAATAAATGGTTTATATGATAGAAACAATAATTCCCTCAATTTTTTTTTTTTTTTTTTTTTTGTTTTTGTTTTTGTTTTTTGTCTTAATTTCTAATGTAGAAGACTTTTGAAGCCAAAAAATTATATGCTCAGTTGCCCACTCTCTTTCAAGAAGTGTTAAAGACAATTGTACACTGTAATTAGCCAAAATAATTAAACAATTGTACATGCAAGAATTGCGATACGGACATAGAGAGAACTACAACCGGTAAGATTTTCCTTTTTTCATTCTTTCTTAGATTTGGGTATGGGTATGAAATATGAATTAGTATTGAGAAATTTGGTTTGATTGATTTTAATTTAGGTATTTGGGTTACATTAGGTTTTGATTTTGATTTTTTGAAATTTGGGGTTATATATGATTTAGGTTTGGAGAGGCAAAGACAGAGAAATAAGAGAGAATATGAGTTCGTTATTTAGAAAGAGAATTGGTAACCAGAGAAATCAGACATCAGAAGGCTAGAAACCTTTATCGGTAATTTTTTTTTTAATATTGCTTTAAACGTTTGAGTTAATTTAGTCTTAGGTTTGGGTATTTAATTGAATTGATTTTGATTCAAGATCTATCTTCCTTTTTTACATTTTTTTTTTCCTCTAAACCACACTCTTTAGTACAATTTAGAGGATAGGAAAACAGACATATCCGAGAGCGTGAGGGAGATTGAAAAAGTTTGATTTTTTTAAATTTGATTTTGATTGTCAATTTTTCATATACTTACTCCTACAATTATTGCATATGACTAATTGTTAACAATTTTCTATTCAATTTTTATCTATTTTAAATTAGTTCTATGACAGATTTTGTTTGATGGTTTTGAAATGATTTCAAATTGCAGAGTGAATATTTGTGGATTTGTTTAATTAGTTTAAATAGATGGGTTAGATTTAGTTTTGATTAAGGGATTTTGGTTAGAAATTTTGTTTAGATTAGCTGGCTTGGCATAAATTGGTTTTAGGTATCTAGAATCGATTTTGCATATTTGGGTCGCTTTGATTTTGAATTTGTCTCTTTTGTTTCTGAATGGTCCCTTTTTAAAATCCATTGAAAATATGCAGAGAAACATGGTACAAATTATATGATTGATTGCACCAGTTTCATTACTCCACTGTAGTTGTTAGGAAATATTGTCCTGGACATTCGGTGCCCTGTTTCTTAAATGCTTCTCACTTGGATATGAAAGAATCATTCTTCAATTATGTTCTTTGTGAACATCTTTATCAAAAACATGTATCATTCGTGTATGATATGTTAGTGTTCTCAATTAGTCCATGAAAGAAATACCATATTGCCAAGTAGTTTTTTTGCTGCATTATGTTTTTATTTTTTTAAAAGTTGTTTTAAAAGATTATCAAAGTTATCCTAATATTGTTTAAGAGAAACTATTTTTGATATTGTATTCTTTTTCAATCTTTCACAATTCAAAACCTACTTATGTGATAAAGATTTTGGATTTTGTGCACATGTCAAGTCTTAATGATATTGATAATTGTTATATATTGTCTTAGTTCATACTCTGTTAAGAGCATACCCAACTACTTATGAAAAAAAAATGCATTGTCTTACCCAAAGGCCATTTGATTTATTTTACATAACTACTCTTACAAGAGTCCTTACATCACATTCTTTATTTTATAGTACACCATATTAAAATAATATTTTTTTAACACCTAACATAGGTCATGCGTGTTTGAGTGACAGAAAAAGAATAAGAAAGGATTATGTGTGTTTGAGATGAGATATTGAGTGAGAGAATGCATGGGCTAGACAGTATCATCTAAAAATACATGATACTATAAGAATGTTTAAAATTTGCTACAGGAATGTGAGACCGGTTTTGTAACGCTCCTTTTTTCTGTTTTTTTTTTTTTTTTTTTTTTTTTTTTTTTTTTTTTTTTATGAAAATCCTTACGTACTTTACATTTCATCCAATTTTAAAGGACCAGATGAGCATAGAAGTAATACAATGCTTGAATGGATTTTCTAAAAGATCTCAGATTTAGTAAGAGATCTCAGATTTAGTAGTAAGAAGAAGAGTACTAATTTTGAGAAAATCTTAGCGTAAAAGAGAAAAATGATGAAGTGTTTGGCTCAGCTGCTGTGGCTGTGATTTACTTCTTACCAATTATTATGTTACTTTTTGAACCTAATAGAATTTGTATTGCTTTTTTAATTTCTTTGAATTCGTTGGTCAAAATATTTTGGTACCGTTTGATTTTGTAATTATGATATTGAAATATGCTATCATGATCTATATGTCTAATTGATTTTCTTCTTAAAAAGTATCTACCAGTGGGTTATAGAATGAGTTAATGGAGTTTCATGATTTCATCCATTAGTATTTTAAGGAAGTTATTTACGGAATATTGTGTATATAAGTGCAAGAGCTCTTAACTCTCCCTCACCATTCATCTAATAATGAATAGGCCATTCTGATTTTATTGTGTCTTTAAGCTTTTGGAATTTTGTGTACATAAACTTATTTTATCAGAATAATAAGTACATTGATGCCTCTATGCCAGGATTGAGATTATCTTGATCTATTGATACATGGGTGAAGAGGGATGTTTGATTGTAAAAGGGGAGAGTTTTTGTTTTGTTTTTGATATGATTTGTAGTGTAGTTTCTGATCTGGGTTCAGTTCAAAAACTGAGGCCCCACTTGGTTGATGCCAAAAAATAAAATACACGGATAAAACATATAAATTAATATATGTAAATATAAATGAAGTTCAGAGGCCAAAAATGCCACTCTGAGGTAACAGGGGACTCTGTTTTTATTGCTTTTCAGAACTATATTATAATCTTTGACATGTAAACTTTCTGAATTTTGAACTAAATTTTTTGGGGTGTGTATGGTTGTGGTGTAATGGGTATTTTTGCTAAGGGATCTCCATTACAACAAAGGACTTACCAATGCTTTGGTCATTCAGTTGACTCCTTGCTGCTAGTCTGTACTTGTTGTCATGCAAGCAAAAATTGGGGTTTTAGCAAGTTTTACATATTATTGGATTTGAACCAATGACTCTCGCCATATGAAAGCGAACCACTGAGTCAAGTAAGTCAAGCTAAGTCAAATAAGAGAAAATAGACTCCTATAAGAGAGCCGTGCAACCAAAGTTCCTTGTTTTGCTATTTTTAAAGAGTGATTGAAATTGTAGAACTTTGAAATCTGAAAGTGTAATTTTTTTATACAAAGTTGATTATCTCTTAGATTTTAGTTAGTATTCCTCTCTATCTGCACAATTACCAAGGTTTGCTACTTTAAACTTTTATTTTAACGGAAGATAATTGCAAAAAATGTATTTTGTTGTTGTAACTTTATGGTTGCTAGTGGGTGAATTTTCTTTAATAAAACAATGAATGTGATTGCTATTAGGTTGACAGAAATTGTATGTAATTCATTCAGTAGATCATGTTTGGTTGGAGGACACCTCTTATTCTTTAAATTTCACACTGTAGAATACATTCAAAGATTGTGTGTGCAGCAGCCAATGTGGCATGACCACAAAGCTAAAGCTGCAAAAGGGTATCAAAGATTTGCAGTGTTAATTATTCTTTAATCAACATTTCGCTGCTATAAGATTCACATGCAAATAAATCATTGTAAGATATTGAATTCAAAAAAAAAAAAAAAAAATTAAAATACATGAAGTTATGATTAAGCCTTAAATAAAATTTAACTGATAACGAACATAAATGTCATGCCAATTGAAACCAAATGAACCCCAAAGCACTATTGACGGTAATTTGACAAAACCACAAAAACATTGAAGCTGAATATTGCAGTAGCTCTATTACTAAAGTCTTACAATTTTTCTAACTCCTACAATATGTCAAATGGGCAAATAATGCTATCAAAATATAAAAAAATTCAAGTTTTTATTAAGAATTATATTACTTGGCAAGCCAAATTTTTATCTACCATGATAACCTTTTGGATTAACTTTTAACTTCCAACTTTAAGTTTTTTAACTTATTTGCTTACGTACATTCTCATAAAATCCCAAGATTTTTTAGATACAAATATATTACTTCCTTTTTATATAAATAAATAAAAAATCAAGTTTTTATTAAGAATTATATTACTTGGCAAGCCATTTTTTTTATCTACCATATGATATGTATTTCTTAAATTCTATAAAAGATAATTGGAGTTGATTTTAAATGGAGTGATATTGTATTTTATAGATAGCATTCCTACAAGTAGGACAAATGAGGGGCTGCACAACATGCCCTTGATGAATTTTGAATTTTAATGTATTCTTATATTAAGTTGATTGTTTTCTAATTCATAAAATGATCCCAATTTAAATGCTAGTATATTTTAGTAGTCTGGGTTTTGTTGGCACTGTAAGCACAACGCATAGACTGCTGTTGGTTGGCTCAGCTGAAAAGAGTACACGCATAACTTACGTAAAGACTACAGCATTTTATTTTTATCACTCAACTAGTAAGTTACCCGTGCAATGCACGGATAATGTTGTAATAGTTAATGCAATTTTTTATGAAGACTATTGTACATATATTATAACATATTTGTTATAAAACTTTGTTAGTACTGAGTTTATCATAAGAAGAAACAATTATAAATTGCAAACACATATTCATTATAATTATTTTGATAAAGTAATCAGCAAAAAAGAATCAACTTTAGAGTAATATTGTATAATAAAAGTTGATAAAAGCATAGTAACATTCCATATTATTGATATTTATTTTATGATGTAATAAAGAGTTTTATAAAAGTTGATAAAAGCATGGTAATTCATTCCATATTATTGATATTTATTTTGTGATGTAATAAAGAGCTTTATTGCGAAATTTTGTTTTTCATATTTAGCCCAAATGCCTCAATCAAAACCAAACAAATATGTAAACACAAACAATAGCTATTGCAAGTTTTTGTTATTTAATTATAAAAAATAAAAATACAAAGAAAGCAATTTAAAAAAAAATAAAAAAAAAATCACCTAGTGACAATTCTAGAAGTACAGTGGTGACAGAAGTCAGTTTGTTGGTGGTGTTAGCCTGAGATGTCACTTGTCTTCCCCTGCATGAGATGTTTTTGTTTTTACATTCCTCTCCAAATGGTAGAATGATTGGTTTTGTTTCTTTAGGGGTGGCGTTTCAGTTTTATTTTTGATGTCACTGTTGCAGAGAAGGGATGGGGCCACAGCAATTAAAACAAAACATCCAAGAAAGAGAATAATCGACCCGTCAATTAATAATAATAATCCAAGAAGAACCCTCGCTGATTCAGCAGTTTTTAAAAAAAATATAGACACACTAAAAAGGTTAGATGGTAATTTGAATAGAAAAAGCAACCATGGTAAAGCTATGCTGACATTGTAAAAAGAGTAAAATATATGCAACATTAGAACCTTAAATCATATAAAGATCACTAAACACCCAGAACATAGTAGTCCAAGTATTCAAGATACAGCATTCAAAGATTAGGTTGTAAATAATATGCTCAAGAATTAATGAATATAGAAATTAGCATCGATCAAAACCAAATGTCAAGAGCGCATGCAATACCAATTTATCATTAGCTTGCATCCACAATCAAGCTATCATTATTAAAGTAAGTGATCATGCAGATCACAACCATTCATCAAAAATTTAATTGCAACTTATATTCTCTAAAGCAACATGTATATAACCAAATTGAAATCCTTCTAGGATAGAGCAATGCAAACTGCATGGTGATTAGCTCTTTCCACTCTACCTAATTCTTGATAATTAGACATTCTAATGTGCATGAAAAACCACTGAACTTTTATGATAGAGGTTTATAGTTCATCAAAATAATAATAATAATAATAATGATAATAATAGAGGTTTATAGTTACATATCTTCTAAGTAAATCAAACACAAAAAATAACTTTGTTGTAAGCATATAGTACTACTATCAAATGTTGAAACACCAATGTAACACACACGCAAAGATAAATAAAGAATTTGAATAATGTTCAATATTCACCTAGTGTGAGTAGCAACACTTAGACCTTTGGTGTGATCCCTAATTGACCAAGTCATCTATTAAATCTAATGCTTTTCTAACATAAATCATGAATGCCAATTTTTTAAGTCAATTACCAAACTATTGATACTATTTTTACTAAAAGAACTCAAGTTTCATTATAATGCAGTATGAATTATTGACTACCAAGAATTTAGGAACATACCTATTTTGCAATGAATTGTCTAGGTCTTCATTTCCTTTGCCTTTGCCCTCAACTTCACCTGCCACATCTTTCTACATAAAAGAGAGAACCAATTGTGGTAGAATATAGATGCAAAAATAAAAACTACAATGAAAAAAAAAATTTTAAAATATTGACCGTACGTATGAGGATTCTGTAAAAGTGTAAATAATTGATACATAACATGATAGAGTTGAAATATTAAATAAAGGCAAAAAGTATACATGCAAAAGAAATGAAGTTATTGTAATAAGTAGATAGATACCCAAAGTACCAATCCATTAAAACTACAAACTTTGAAACACAAATTGAAAGAGATTTCAATAAAGGGAAAAATAGACCTAACCGTACCCATTCTTCTTTGACTTTGGGTTGCCTCAAAGGCTTCGCCTTTCCACCTACAAACCTAGAAATAAATAAAGAAACATTAACAAATGAACCTACCCAATAATGGCTCTGGCGGTGCGACGGCAGAAGAAATAAAGTTTCCTTGTAGTTGGAGGCCGACGGTAACAACAAATCAATAAACAAACTATTGAAGAGAAACATGAAATTAACAACAAATGTGAAATGAGATGTAAGATTATGGTGGCATAACCCCAAAAAGCTGACCCTATGAGATTGATTTGAGAAGATACTTTTAGTGCTTGCAAACATAAAAAGAAACATCCTGGCTCTCAACAAATTAAGACGCAGTCTTTTCTTTTGTAACATCAAATGCAGAAAGGGTCATCACTACTTAGTCTAGAATAAAGTAAGTGTTATAGCAAATCTAAAAACCTATACACGAAACTTACTACAATTTTGGTTAAATAAAAAAATTTTAAAAATTACCACATATATAGAAGATTGTAGCACTCTAAGAAGTTGAATCAAAGGATTACAAATCACCTTTCTTAGAGAAATTTAATTAAACACATTACATGCAACAACTTTTTATGTTCATAAAGTTGATCTTTCAAATAAAATAAACAAACGAAGGGATTAAAAAAATTGCATAAATATTGAGACACTATATTCGTATTAAAAAGAAGAAGAATGATTAACCTTCAATTAAAAGTAAGTTAGGTCTGGCCTTTGAAGTTTGCTCCTTTTGTATCTGTGAATGTCTTATTTAGCCTTGAAGTTCTTTCTCTCTTTCTTCCTGAGTAGCAATCATCTTTCTTTCTCCTTTTTTTGGGCACAATGTCATTGACGGGTTTAACGTTGATGAAGAGAAGACGTAAAAGAGAGATAGTAATTGAATTTAAATATATTATGGCAATGACCCTTAGGTTCATTTCACTTATAATAGATGAAAACAGAAACGTAAGAACAACCATGTTAATTATGAGGGAAGACGTGAGAGAGAGAGATAGTAATTGAATTTAAATAAATTATGGCAATGACCCTTAGGTTCATTTCACTTACAATAGATGAAAACATAAATGTAAGAACAACCATGTTAGTTATGAGAAAGACAGAGAGGTTGGCAATTTGAAATGACTAAATCTTGAAGAAGAAGAGGAAACAACAGCTAAGCTTTTGAAGAGATGACAGAGAATGGAGTCCTACGTAGCACTACACAACGTAAATGGTAACAGTGTTAAAAAAAAAAAAAAAAAAAAAAAAAAAAAAAAGTTAACACAATCTTTTGGGTAGCCGTGGTCAATATTTATGGGCTTGGGCTTTTCATCTACTTTGACAACGTAGTTATTTTTTTTAGAAGATTACAATTGTTTGGTCATTGTCAACCTTAGGTTATATATGTAACAGTAAAAATAAGTTATTATAAATTATTGGGTTACAGTTAAAAAATTTAATGTAAAAAAGGTTAAAAAGACTAAATAAAAGCTTAGAGTGCCACATGGCAGGACCTCATGCATTTCCGCATGAGGTCTCTGCTTTTATATATATATTGATTGTAGGGCATCGACCTTGGTGCCTCTGTTTTCTTGGGATATAGGGGCTAATATATCCTGACCAATTGACTTAGGCTGCAGTTATCAAAAGAAAAAAAAATGATGACGAAGAAGAAAGACTTAGCAGCTTCTTAGAACAACCACCACCCGCTCCAGGCAGTAGAAGGATAATGGTTCTGCGCCACGCTGCCATCTATATCCATTATTGACCAGCGGAGTTGAACCCAATGGGACCATCACTCTTTTTTTCTTTTCTTTTTAATTTCTTCCTATTGATATGGTGTTTTACTAAGCTTGTTCAAATAATTTATAGGTGGGCAAGGGTTTCTCAGCCCACTGGACTACTGCATGTTTGTTTCAAAATGATGTTTAAATGAATTGAGTTTATCTAATACTGGAATAGGAGTTATTACTGAATGTGTTTATTGCAAAAATTTCTGAGGTCACTGACATAGAGGCAGAAGTTCCATAAGCTATAGAGGTTGCACTCCTTGAGAACCCCATATCCCTTCTCCACGATTTGGGTCCAAATCCTTTTCACCTTTCCCAGTCTTTCTCCACCACCACAAAATTTACCAATCCATATTATTCCAACATTGGCACTCCCACCCATCACACCTACCTTTCATTCTCTCATTCTCAACAGAAAACAAAAAGTCCATCGTAGAATGGAATCAACGGATAAACAATTGAAGGAGATTGACAATCTAGCGATAACAGAAAGCCTCTTGTAAAGACAAGGCTCTGAAGCTACCTCTAGTACCTATACAAAATCATTCCAACACAAACATATTAAGCAAAGCCAAACCTTGTTAAGAATCAAGTTCAATGTATCTCTACAATAAAATCTCTAAAATACAAGTAATCTTAGCAATTCCGTATAGAAAAGAACATAATAACATAATAGAAATCTCTAATGACAAAAGGTCTCCAAATATGAAAAGTTCCCAGCATTGCATAAATAACTAATAATCCAGTCTGGGCAACTCCATGAATATAAGGTTATGTCAATTCTCCCCCCTGAGCTTTAAATCTCAATCTGAAATATTAAAATAGGAAGAGGTGAGCTCAACAACTTAGTAACAAAATACATAACACCCAACAGGACAAACCATGCTAACAGTAAGTATTTTTCCTTCTTTTTATGACATTGGGTAAAATAAGTTAATGTGTAATAAGGACAAATAGAAGAACTTCTATCAAATAGCGAATACATGAATACTTGCAACCAAAATAATTATCTTTCAAATGTTTGAATATGGAGAGGTATTCAAACAATCATGGTCAAACATTTGCTACAACCAATTTCCAATCACAGGAGACCCAGCTGACCTTGAATCCAGCTATAACAAATTTTCCAATCCTACTCTGTTTCTAGCAATAATATCCAATCTGAATTTCATTAATCAGGTCAATCTTCCAATACAAATAAACCAGTCTCTTATATAGTGCTAGAACTAGAAATCAAAGAGATAAAGATAACAACATACCAAAACTAATCCTAATTGAACTCAAATACTAATCACTGTCTAATCGCAAATCTAATTTCTATACAAATAAGTCTTCAATTATCCAATTTCCTATGAGATAAATACAAAAATCTGAAAATGCAAATTCTAAAATCAGTTATGTTTTGCACCTGCATCAATCACTATGCTAGTGTACATAATCAAAACAAAGTCTAAAGATTTCGTACATGTTCACATAAGATTGGAATGAAAAACAAATTATATGGATATTTCTAACATCATGAATACATCCAAAATATATATTACTATGTCATAGAGGGAATTTTTTAGCAATTAAGTATAATAAACAAATTGTTTGGCCCCAGAAGCATGAACACATATCACATCAAAATAGTAATTCACAAATGAAGATTTCTATTTAAATACATTCTTTAAATATAAACTGAAAAAGTCATAAGCTCAAAATACGTTTAAAAAAATCAGTGTATTGCATATATCATATACGTTGTTTAACTCAAAAAGCATAAGATACAGACCGATGGCAACCACTAGAAAAGACCTTACTTCCTTGTCTCAAGAGCTTGAAGAAATGCCTATATGCTCCTAATTATCAATTAACATATGTTGAACTCAAAATCTAAAATAATAACTTAAACTTGAATTATTTTGTTCCTCAAGTCCAAATGTATTGTTCTACAAGTTTATTTATTTTCTAAGCCTCAAATGCACAATACTGACAAAACAATTTTCACCAACTATGAAAGAATCCAGAGGCCATGTATTCCTTTTTTTTTTGGATAGGTAAGAAACATGTATATTCAAAAAACTGCTAAGTGCAAAGAAACACTAGCAAATCAAACATACAAGAAAAGAAAGAAAAGTACAAACATAAAAGAAAAAAAACTAGGAACAAAGAAGAAGAGAGTTAAGGAATAAAGGAAGAGAGTCACTAGATGCCAGTCCCCACGCCCTAGGCCAATCAAAAAGTGAACCAGAAAAGAGAACGAGTAATTGGTCATCGGATCTATCCAAATCCTCAAATGTCTGCCGATTGCGTTCCCTCCAAATACACCACATCAAGCACAATGGAACTAAATTCCAAATGTGAGATGAACGCTTCCCCAACCAATTCCACCAACCAAAAAGCAGATCTGACACCGTACCCAAGAGGACCCATGAAATCCCAAAGGATCTATAGACAAAGTACCACAACCGATAAGTCTTTCCATAACGTAAAAAGAAGTGATCTACGGTCTCCCCACAACAACGACACATAATACACCAATCAACAAAGTCAAAGCCCTTAACCCTCAGATTATCTCCAGTGAGAATCCTATCCCATGCCGCTGTCCAAACAAAGAAAGAGACACGCCAAGGTGTCTTAACCTTCCAAATACCTTTCCATGGAAAAACAATGGAAAAGGAACCATGTAACTTGTGATAATATGAGAGGATAGTATAATCCCCTTTCTTTGTCAACTTCCATCTCATACAATCACCATTAGTCACAGGAGGTGAATTGGAAGCCAAGAACCAGAAGAAATCAACCATCACATCTGCCTCCCAATCATTAGGACCCTGAATGAACCGAACATCCCAAGTTCTCTTATCCCCCGCTCCTTGGCACAACAAAGATGATTCAACGGAAGCTTCTTTGTTTTTTGCAAAAGAAAACAAGATAGGAAAAGCCAACTGGAGAGGAAGATCTCCACATCACCTGTCTGTCCAGAATTTCACTCTATCCCCCACCCCAACTTTAAAGTGGACATTTTTGTGAAACACTTCCCATCCCATCCGAATACTTCTCCACAGACCACACCCATGAACACCCCTTCCCAACTTAGAGGTCCATCCCCCCATTCTTTTTCTTTTTTTGATTTCGTCCATCCCCCCATTCTTCCCCAAATTTCAAAGCTACCACCCTCCTCCACAATCTATTCTATGTTGTCACTTTGGTTTTCATCAAGCTTATCTCACAAGATTGACATAGCTTCACAAAATGCTTAACATGTTATCAATGCCCAGTATTTTACCAATCTAAATCCTAAGCCACTATCACTTAAAATTTTAATCACTTGCAATAGATTTTGTGGTTATAACCCATTATTGGCTCCGAAAGGTTATTTAGATAAAGAACACAGAGAGATAAATAAAGTCTATACCTGATTGAGAATCAACCTTGGTCATCAGTTGGATGCATCTAGCCCCCATTGTCTCTCTCTTTCTATTCAATTAACATTATAAAATCCCTAGTTCCCTACACCCTAGCTTTCAAAGCTAGTCCTTTTTTTTCTTTCTGGAATGAGACTTCCAATAGTGTAATCATTAAAATTCCCTGACAATCTTCTAATCTTTGCTAAGGTGGACAAAAACCATAATCCATAGAGAAATTTCAATAATCATTGAGTCATTCTGTTAATGGCAAAGGCATATGATTTTTAGCAAAAATGTCAATTCCTCAAAAGCCACAGAGATTTGCTTCCCATCTCACCCCAAAAAAGCACCATTTTACTCAAATTGCTCGGCCTTCCCTTATGTCATAACAAGTCAAGGAACCACACTCTCAATGAAGTTGTGGAAAAGATTTAAAGTTAAATCCAAGGATCAAAGGGACAAGTGCTATCCCAAAGAGTAGGGAATTGTCTTTGAAGGACAATGGCAGTAGCCTCACCAATTGATATTACGTCTTCTCTCTATTTTCAAAATTCTGTTAGCTCTAAAATGAATGGATTGCTTTGAGATTTTTTGTGCAGGTGGGCAGGGGAAAAAAAAGCATGTATACCTCAAATCTTAGGGTTTTGCCGAATGGAAGATATAAACAAAGCACAAATAGCAAAGGTGAGAAGCTTGGGAAAGACAAACCATGGGTGAAAATGCTCAAATTTAAATACTTGAGAGGCACATCCTTCAGGGCGACTAAAGTACCTCAAGGAGCTCATGGTAGTGGAAAGTAATTCTGGGAGTTAAATACCTACTACAAAAAGGAGCATGCTTGAAAATTGGTGATGGAATTGACTGTAGAGTGTGGGAAGACCCATGGGTACCAATCCTTCCTATCCCAAACTACAAGCAAAGCATCGCCCAATCCTGTCCAGATCAACTAGGTCTTGAACTTCATCACTACAAACAATCCAGTGGAATCAAGAACTTATTTGGGCTGATTTATTAGCATAAAATATCCTCAAAATCCGCTTGTCAAAAAATCAAAACCAAATAAGGTAATTTGGACCATACAAATTGGGGAATTTCACTTCTAAATTGGCTTACAAATTCAAATAATAACACCATCCTACATATACTAAACTTCTATTCTATATTGAATAGAAGAAATTATGAAGCAGTAAGATTCAGGAATAGTTGAAAATGCTAATCTAGAATTTTGCATGAAATGCACTTCCTAGTTGATCAAATCCAAATAAAGTCAAATTCAACTTAAATGGAGAATTGTGTGTAGTGGAGATTGTGATTTTAAAGTCTATTCACAGTTATCCCACATTCTAATATAAGGGTCATTTTTTGGTAATGTGACTGGAGCTTGATCTTTGCTTCAAATATATGATATTGATAATTGTAGGCTATAGCTTCACTAAAATATTTGACAAATTTCTTCAATCCACCTTGTTTGAACACCAACTCTATATATATATATATATACACACACAAGCATGTATGTGTGTGTAGCTTCACTAAAATATTTGACAAATTTCTTCAATCCACCTTGTTTGAACACCAACTCTATATATATATATATATACACACACACAAGCATGTATGTGTGTGTGTGTCTGATTAAAAAAAATGGATGTTCAATAATGGCAGCATGCTACAGGGATAAATAACAATAATAATTTTGTACATTGAAATTTGAAACCTTACCACAGAGGTGCTTCAACCACAATGTTTCTTATTTTCAGTTAATCGCAACCGGGAAACATAGAAGGTGTGGTGGAACAAGCACTTCTTCCAGCTGGCTGTGCATTTTCTTTGTTATGTGAACCCTGGCCAGGCCACAGTTTTTTACAATCAGCTTCTGAAGTTTAGGCATTGCTCTTCCTGGAATCACAACCATGTCTAATTGACTGCAATTTTCAATTTCTAACACCCTCAATTCCAAAAATGATTTAGCACTAAATTTCAGCACCTGACCATTGTAAGCATCATGTAGATGGAGCCCTTCCAAAGAAGGCAAAACCTGAAGGGCCTCAAGTGGGTTTGTTTGCAGTTTTGATCCTTTCAAAATTAGTTTTAACAAACTATTAAGTTTGCAAATCCATGCTGGAATTTCCTCCAACCTCCCTCCGAGATATAGATTTTTAAGCTGCTTAGGAAGCTTCATTACGTAGCCCAAATCAAGATACTCCTCATTGCTTGCCGAGTACACATCCAAAGAAGAAAGATGTTCCATCATCTCAATGGATGCACAAAAATCTTTTCCATCTTCTTTCTTGAGTTCTGTGATCCTAAGTTCAGTCAGATTAGTCAAGTTCCCCAACTCTTTTACAATGCTCTTGTTTTTGTAGCTTGCCTTGATAAGTGACAGGATTTGTAACGATGTAAAACACCCACTTCTTAGAAACACTTCCACTCCTACAGCAACATCATTTATGCCTTGGCAACTAACAGACAAACAGAGCAAGCTGCGAAGTTTAGTGATCTCCCTGGGCAAATCAGTGACAAGAGATTCTTCAAGTTTGAAAATCCTTAAATTCTGAAGCTTCTTAATAGATTTTGGAACTGACTTTATCCTGGTATTCCTCAGACTTAGGTGCCTTAGAAGGGTGAGTTTGAAAACTTTTTTAGGAATACAATGCAAGGCTACATTTTCCAAATATAGAGCTGACAAATACCTGAAGTTGTAAAAAAGGTTTTTGGTTATTGATTCAGATGAATCGCCTCCCCCAAACACAGATAATGTACGAACATCAGAGAAATCCATGTTTTGTAATATAGAGAGGGAGCAATTCTGGAGAGATAATTGGCAAGTCTTCCCACCATTCAAACTAGTGTGTGGAGGTCTGAGAACAGTAAAGAAGTCATCCTTCTCAGACTTGAAAATGATGAAACCTCTTGCAAGATTAGAAACTCGACAACTTTTTACACGCCCATCAAAATCCCTTGTGATAACTTGAACTAAGCTCATCTGAACTAGCTCCTCTAAGTACTCATACCCCACCTGCTCCAGAGTTTTACCTCGTTTTTGCTCGATGTTCCCACTACCTACCTACCCACAACCAAACCAGTCCTTCACTTGGGATAGAGTAATCCTCAGGGAAAAAAACGAAAGGACAAGAGACAATACTTAAGAATGGATGACAAATGGTAATAACTCGTAGATAAAATTGAATAGCAGGAATGACCAACATGATCTCCTGGTTCATACTTAAGGCTATCATGGACATTCTGGAACTCCGTCGGAGTATGTGACTTTTTTGACAAGAAGTTGGAAACTGCAACAATTACATGCGGCGATCCTTCACTTCTTTTCACAATTTTCTCAGAACAATCAACCAATAAATCTGGACAGCTATCCTTTCCGAAGGTCTTGTTACAAAAGAGCTGCCAAGACCCAAACTCTGTTAAGAGTTTAAGATCATAGAAACAATCACTAGATCTAGCACGATAAGAAGCTAAATTGCGATTACAGGTGGAGATGAGTATTCTACCACCTAGATTGTTATCAGGAACTATATTTTTAATGCAATCCAACTCATCTTGGGTCCAAATACCATCAAAAACAAGGAGGTAACTTTTTGATTGTAAATAAGAGTGCAACCTCTTCATTTTGGTTTTTGTGGGTTCAACAGGTAAACCCAATGCCTCCCAAAGATTCTCTAACAAGCCCTCACAAGAGGGTAGGACGGAAACCCAAGCATTGCAATTAAAATTTTCTTTAATCATTTGATAGACTTCACGAATAAGAGTGGTTTTACCTGAGCCAGCATCTCCGATTACTGAAATTACCATGTCCTTTAATTCTTCACTGCAAACAAGACTCAGAAGTGCCTTTTTATTCTGCTCAATACCCACAAAAAGGTGATCATTTCTGGAAAAAGAATAAGTCCTTAAAGGGACCTTTCCAGCACTTGAACTTGAAGTAGCTCCAAAGGTACCAACGCGAAATGCATCCAACCTTAGGATGTCATTAAGTTTTCTATCGATAGCTTTCATCTGGGAGGAAAATTGACGTAATGGAACAATGTCCTTAAAAAAGTGAGCAACATCATGACAGGTTTTGGTGAACCAATGATCATGGCAGTGTTGAGGAATACGATGCAGGAACTCTGTAATTGCATCTTGAGTCTCATATGCTATATCCCTCACTTGATCCACTCGAACCATCAAACCTTCCGTAGCTTCTACTCCTTCTGTGTCGGTCAGGTAAGCTATCAAAGTACAAAACAAACACTTTACATCTTCAATGTGAGCACTATCGCCATTAGACCTATTCTTGACGAACTGTAGCACCTTATCAAGTAGATTTATAACTGCAGTGACTGCAGCTACTGCAGAGGTTGCCATTCTGTGGCTTCTCTTTCTTGAATTCTTTTCTTGAATTCTAAGATTCAAGGTGACAAAGACGATCGAAGAGGGAGAGAGAAGTACCCAGTGCAGAGAAACCAGTGCAGAGTGCAGAAATCCAGCAGTACCCAGTGCAGAGGGAAAAAACAGCAGTACCCTACTGCATAACCATTTGGGCTTCACAACCACATCTTAATTCCATTCTAGATTTCTTTCCATCATATGCAACTTCCTTCTTGTAACCAGCTTTAAAACAACAAAACTTGCGGGATATGATAGTTGTTTTATCTGCCTTACTTCTGTTCAATCTAACATTGAAAAAAAAAAGAAAAAAAATTAGAACTCAGCTTCATCAAGGTGAACTCAGCCATTGGAAAACTCTTTCAAACCTCAAAATAACACAAACCCAGAAACTATAATTGAACTCCAAATTAAAATTAACCAAAGCAATACTAAGACAAACCCATTAACCAAAATTGAAAACTTCATCAGAAATAGCCAAAGAAAAACTCTTCCAAACCTCAAAATAACTCAAACTCAGCAACTTTAATTGAAAACCCAAATCAAAACAAACCAAAGCAATAATAACACAGACCCAATAACAAAAATTGATACCTAGATCATAATCAACAAAAAAAAAAAAAAAAAACTCTACCATACCTCAAAATAACACAAACCCAGCAACTAGAATTGAAAACCTATAATGAGATTTAGCCAATACATACCGACGAATTTTCTTAGTGCCAGCCAACCAATCTGCAAAAACAGAGCGAGATAGAGAATTCTTGGATTCGTCTATTTCATCTAATCTGACTGAGAGAGAAGGAAAGAAAGAGAGAAAGAGAAGAATAGAGAGGGAGAGAGAGAGTGGTAGGAGTTTGGGGTTTTGGCGTTTTCAGTTTTCTCGTGGGAATGCTTTGGTCGTAGTCTGAAAAAAAAAAAAAAAAAAAAAAAAGAAAAAAGAAAAAAAGAAAAGAAAAGAAGGAACAAGGAAGGAAAATAAATAAACGGAGAAGGATACCTCTTAAGTAAATGGACCATTGTTTTAATTTTAAAAGAGGTACTCTGTCTCTTTGCCCAAAACGAAATTTTTTTTTATCTTTATTTATTTTTTTAGATAAAGTAACAATAGGTGTTCTAATATTCTAAAAACAAATACATTTTTTTATAACATAAAAATTTAGATTCATAGTTCAAAATAACATTTAGAGCAACCACATCAGTCTATTTATAGTCTTCTAAAATTTAAAAAAAAAAAAAATACAAATTTTATACATTTTGAGTAAAAAAATACTCCCATCAGTGGGTGTAAAAATGTGTAAAGATGTGTAAATATTTTCATGAGCTAGAGTAACCGTGTATATTTACACAGTTATTGTAACTCGTCTATTTATTATTTTATTAATTTTTTTCTCTCTCTTGTCTCTGTTGGTCTCCGTTTTTCTCATTTTTTCTCTCTCTTGTCTCTATTTCTTTTTTCCTTCTCTCTCACTCCTTATTCACTCTCTGCTTCAATGGGTCTGATCAACCTCTTCGTCAACCTCTTCTGCTTCAATGGGTCTGATCAACCTTTTTCAATGGGTTTGATCAACCTCTTCTTTTCTCATTCACTCTTTGTTGGTCCTCTTCGTCGGTGTCAACTTCAGCTTGAATGGGCTTGATCAACCTTCGCTCCGATCAACCTTGGGTTTCTGCTTGAATGGGTCTGGGTTTTGGCTTCATCTGGGTTTCGGCTCCGATCAACCATGAGAATGAGAAACAAAAAAATTACAAAGCTTGGGTCTAAGAGATTTGGGTTTCGGCTTGGTGGTGGCTGGGTGATGATGACGGTGATTGGGTCTGAGAGAGAGAGAGGCAGTGAGAGAGAGAGAGGCCATGAGTGAGAAAATAATTAAAAAAAATGCAAAAGAATGAATATTTTATTGAATAAATGTATAGAATAGATAAAGTGATATGAGTGTTTTGTAAAAATGAATTTGTAAAATAGAAAAAGTAGGTTTTAGATGTGCAAAATGGAAAAAATTTTGCATCCACTGATGTGAATGCTCTTATAATCCTAAAATAAACCAAAAGTCAAATAGTTTAATACCAAACCGGTGTTGAATTTGGTTTTGAGTATTTAGACGTGCGAAACACTATAACTTTTCTGAGTTTTCTCTTTTCATATGTAGCCGTGGTTGAAAGTTAGATGGGCATTCTTAATTAATTATATATATTTATAATTTAGTCTTAAGGACAATTGTTTTCAATTAACAAAAATAATCAAATTATATAGATTACATGAGTCTAGAATCATCTTATGATATATGTAACAATATATTTCTTACAAATAAAATATTTTAAAAATATTGTAAGCAACCATAGTGAACTTTAACATCATATGTGATGGAGACAATATTTTTCTATCAATTAAAAAAAGCCTAGCTAAAGGAAATGGTAAGAATATCCTTTGATAGAGAAGCGTGGTTGTTGTCATTTGCACGTCGTTGATGTTAATACTTTCATCCGAAGACATTGATCAAATGAAGCTAAGATAAAACTACAAATGGTCCAGAAAATTGGACATCAAATTTTAACACTAATTTTGATTAGATAATTATTGTCATAAAAAAAATACGGACCAATGGTAAGAAATCTGCTCAAGAACTCAATTGTTGTTTGATTCCAAATGAAATGTTGTGCACTTAGATTCTACAAAATCCAACTTGAAAAAAACAATCTAAAAGCTTAATTCATGATATGAAAAGCTTATCAAATCATGCGTTTTATATAAAACAATCGTGACATAAGCATTAAAAAACTATAAATTGAGAAACTCCAGGCAAGATATGCTAAGCATCCTCTATCATTATTAAATGAAAGCAATGGGTCTTTAACCTAGCATACAGAGTTTCTTGATGTGTCCTAATTACATAACATTGCAAATATGTATACCTATCTACGTCCACACGTGTATGTAGATTATGTCGCATTCTTTGCCAAGAACGTAGATTGTGATCAATGGATAATGCATATTAGAAGTTTTTTTTTTTTCCTTTTCTTTTCTTTTCTAAATGTATATGATTTGTTTATATCATTTAAAAAAAATTATGTAATTCTAAGTGAGGCTAATAAAGCAAGTTTCAAAAAATATTGTAATATAAAAAATCTATTTAAATAAACTTTTTGCTTCTGCTGCAGCTGCTTAACAAAACTAAAGCTTGTTCATGGGGTTTTAAACCACCAAAACATATATTGTTTTTAAAAAATGCAAACAACCAGAACATATTATAATTTATCAATGCAACTGCTCAACTTGTGAAGTATTGAAAGAACTAACTTGGTTCTATCTATATGCCATGCCTTGAAATTGACAACATCGAACATACCTTAAGAGAATTTCTTGACTCCTAGCTCCAAAAATAAAGCTGAAAAGTTTAGCATATTTTTCATTATGTACACAGTAGCCTACTAAATTATGTACAATAAGCTAAGAATTGTTTAAATAGCAAGAGGAGAAAATAATTGGTGAAATTCATGTGCTGCATCGTTACAATATGTTTACCTTATTCCTTTAATTGCAAATATACCCAATGTTGACCTATTAAAAAACCATAAAAACAGGAGTTTCGTCACATCTAAACTATGATTTTAGTGAATCAACATGGTAATATGCATATAAACATTTGTTATGAAAGGAAAAATGATCAGAGAGTACATTACAAAATCATTCCCAGCTACCATATATGCAAGAAGAGGCAATCAAAAAAAAAAAAAACCTTGCTCAGTGGAGCTAAAAATAGTAACATTCAAATAAGTTACCTGGGTTGCATGTTCTTATTGACTTTGCCATAAACAACTGTGAAGTTGGGAATTCCAATTCCAAACAGACTTAACATCATGTAAGCAGAAAAAGTGGATAAAAGTAAATAAAAATATGGAAGAAAAAGAAAGAGAAAAGGTAAAGTAAGCAAACTTGTAGTTTGAAGTTTTAGTCCAAAATAAAGTTTTGTGGTGCAACATTGAAAGGCGAAGAAAAATTCATAAATCATTAATTAAAATACTACACATTGATACGAATTTATATGCCTACCATTGCTTAGATAAAGAGAAACTGAGGGGAGGGTGAGATGCTTGAACTTGGGATTTAAAACACACAAAGTCATAATTATCAAATATCTGATACTAAGATGAATACATGTCACTCTGGTAACCTAAACTCATGAGGGATCCCATGCTTGCCACTGCCAGTACCTTCAATATAGCAGAGTTGTATATACACCTCCATGTAGCTCCTTGAGTGGTGGTTTTTAATTTCATCAAGATGTAACTTATAATTGCAAAAAAGTTAATTAAGAATAATTATTTGTTTTTCATCATACATAAGAAAAATAATTAATTAATGAACAAAAGATGGTTTGAGTTGACCTGAAAACAAATGTGGACAACATAAACTCTCTTATGTGTAGAACTAAAGTTTTATGATTACAAATGGGGTTGACAATTTTCATCTTAATTGGATTGAACTTCAAGCTTGACAAAAGTTTATGATATCAGGAGGAAAATTTACTATACAATTTCATAACATAAAAACCATTATATAAGCCTTTTGAGTTTGATTTATAAGAAAAGACTAAATAGTTCCTAGGTTAAGTCATAAACTATTTAATGCTTTGTTCAGTTTAAATGATTTTAAATACTTAAGTGAATATAATTCCAATAATACTATAAAGATATAAGAATTCCAATAACATTCTTAAAAAGATAACTAATTTGAGATTTTGAACCGAGATAGTATTAGTGTTCAATCATAACCAAATAAAACAATAAGTTTTAGGGTCCATTTGGTTGGAGGGGTGGAAAAGTGGAATGATAGAAAATATTTTATTTTCTCTCATTTTTGTTTGGTTGGGAGTGGAAAAGTGGACGGATGAAAAAAATGAGTTTGAATAAATTTACTCATATATTCTTGTTAAAGAATGATTCCAAATTTAAAAAAAAAAAAAAAAAAAGTGACAAATAACCACACAAAAAGGAGCAATCGCACAAAATTTTTTATAAAGATAAAAAACATTTTCCAAAAAAAATTACATCCAGTAAAAATAAAAATAAACTATCACGCCCAAGCCCTAAAATATTAAAAGAAAAAAAAAAAGGCAATGTTTATGCCCAAGGAAAAAAGAAAAAGAAAAAAAGTGACAACTAGCAACGTGATTGCCCAGAAAAAGAAAAAAAAAAAAAGCAAAAAAAAGGGGCAACGTTACTAGCAACAACGTTGCCTAAAAAAAGAGGCAAAAAGATGGGCAACCTTGCTGCCTAGGGAAGAGGGAAGAACGAAAAAAATCAACTTAAATTGAGGGTATTTGTGTAAAGTGCATCTTTCAGCACTTTTCCCTCCTCATTTTCCTCCCAAATTGGAACGATGAAAAAAGGTGGGCCTAGAGGAAAAATTTCCCCTCCTATTTTTTGTCTCTCTTGTTTTCTCTCCTCAACCAAACAGTGGAAAATGTCATTTTCCACCCTATTTTCCTCTCCCAATTTTCCATCCTTCCTGTTTTCACCCTAAACAATCATACCCTTAGCAATTTTGAATTGGAATATATAGATTAAATAATGTCACTATGCAAAAGAATTAAACTAAAATTGAATATGCAATAACTACTAATGAAGATTAAAACAAAAGCACCAAAGAAAATTGAAGGTATAAAGAGTTCTATAGCCTAAAAAATTACGACAGAAAAAATGATAGTAAACTCTATACTCTAATGCAATTAAAATAGAAATATTAAAGATGAATCAAATCAACCTCTCATGATGAAAAAAATAACAACTCAAGGAAACATCAAGTAAACTTGTACCTAGTATACTTAACGTCAAATTTTTTATATATTAAAAAAACCTTTACTGATAGCAATGCCAAGGTTATTTTGGTGGATGTCGACCTGAATGTGTTGATATAAACATGGTGATGATCCCTCTCTCTCTCTCTCTCTCTCTCTCTCTCTCTCTCTGCCTTAAAAATGTGAATGTTCAAAATGTGTGTAAAACACCTATGAACGTTTGGACCCCCAATTTACAAATTACCAATACAAGCTTATAATCAAACAATGTACGTGCGAAATATGAAAATAAGCTAGAACAAAATTGGTAAAACAATCTAAAACAAAATTAATCACAACCACAACAGTAATTAAAAGGCAAAGATTAAGGGAAGAGAGATGCAAACACAAAGACAACATAGCAATGTGTTATCGAAGAGGAAACCGAAGTCTTTGGCAAAAAATCTCTCCACCGCCCTCCAAGCAGTCAATAATCGACTAGAGAATAAAGTTGGGATACATGAATAGCAGAAGACCCTCCAAGCCTAATCTACCCAGTGCACCTAAGCCCTCCAAGCTTCTTGCTCTAATAGGATTATGCGGAACCTTATTTTCTCTAGCTTACCGGATCCCGCAATCGCCCATTGCATCAACCAAAATGAATTGGTCCCTTTCTAAGTGCTTCCCAAGCACCAAAAAGCCTTCTCATAGATATGAGTATGGTGAGATAAGAATTTGGATAATGTACCTCTCAAGGATGTGTCGATAAAGAGGGTGAGAGTAAAGGAATTTGGAGAATCAAGGGATTAAGATTGTGGATGAGTCAATCTTGTTTTTCTCTAGGGTTTCTCTTTTAAAATTCTCTCTAGAAGCTCTCTATATTTCATGGGTATAAGGGTCTATATATAATAGGGTGTGTATGGAATGCGAAGAGTCAGTTTTGTATGGAATGCGAAGAGTCAATTTTGTAACAAACAAGGTGTTCTGGCGACTCAAGCTCGCGACTGGAATAAGTTATGAGCTAACGACCTGATTTGTCCTGTAATGCAATAACTGGCATGACTCTTCAGCTTCCCTGCATACTTCACACGTGTGCCACTTTGGTCGACTCGGCAATTGCGAGCCAGTCACGAGATCCAGTCGCGAGGCCCTTCTTGAGTGCACACTCTTGAGCTTTTCTTCCCACTCTCTCACACATTACCCTTACATGATTTCCACCTAAATACTGGGTTTCTAAATGCTGAATTACAAGCAAATTTGACACGGAATAAAGCCAACAAAATGATTGAGTAAATTCAACTTTACAATCTCTTCCTTTGGCTATTCCATGACAAAATCCTAAAACAAACTTTAGACTTAACATGTGAGTTAGGAACAGTTGAACAAAACTCACTCACACCTAACTCTAAAATCTGAGAAGCTCTTGAACCAAACACCGTTGAAACAAAATTTTGAAAATTTTGTCCAAGTGTTTTTTGCGACTGGAAGTTTCACTTGCGAGTCAGTCGCGACGTAAGTCGCCAAACTTTCTGAGTAACTCTCGTGACTGAAGCTTCCACTCGTGAGCAAGTCCCTAAACAGAGTCGTAAGAAATCTGAAAATCCAGATTTTTTGAAAAATTCTAAATCTTTTTGGCGACTAGGACTTTGACCCGCCAAGGAGTCGTGAAAACCTTCTGAGTAAGCTCGCTACTAGCTTGACCCGCGAGGCAAGTCGCCAAAATAGGGTTGCCCAGTTTTTGAAATTTTTTATTTTTTTCAAAATAAAAACACTTTCCAAAAACAATTAGAACATTCAAAAATATTTTTGTATTTGATCAACATATAATTGAGCATGTGCAACATATTTAATCAAGTATAATCACACAAATGAATAAGGCATTCATTGAACATAGACTTGTGTGATGTGTGTGGGTATCTAAAATGAGATAGTCTTTAGTCTATTGTTAAGCTTCAATGATCAATTTAACCAAGTCATTCACAATTAGTACGAGGAAAAGTGACCTATCTCAATTTTTAGAACGGTAGGAGCTTGGGGTTTTGGCGTTTTCAGTTTTCTCATGGGAATGCTTTAGTCTTAGTCTAAAACCGGGGGGGGGGGGGGGGGGGGAAGGAAGGAAAAGAAATAAATGGAGAAGAATACCCTATTAAGTAAATGGACAGTTGTTTTTATTTTATAAGAGGTCCTGAGTTACTCTATCTAAAGTTTTGCCCAAAATGAATTTTTTTTTTTAATCTTTATTAACTCTTTTAAACAAAGTAACAATAGGTGTTCTAAGATTCTAAAAACAAATACGTTTCTTCATAACAACATAAAAATTTACATTCATAACTCAAAATAACATTTAGAGCAACCACATCAGTCCATCTATAGTCTTCTAAAATAGAAAAAAGTACAAATTTTACACATTTTGAGTAAGAAAACACCCACATCAGTGGCTGTATAAATGTGTAAAGATATGTAAATATTTCCATGAGCTACAGTAACCGTGTATATTTATTATTTTATTAATTTTTTCTCTCTTTTGTCTCTGCTGGTCTCCATTTTTCTCATTTTTTCTCTTTCTTGTCTCTGCTTCTTTTTTCCTTCTCTCTCACTCCTCATTCACTCTCTGCTTCAATGGGTCTGATCAACCTGCTTCAATGGGTCTAATCAACCTCTTCTTTTCTCATTCACTCTCTGTTGGTCCTCTTTGTCGGCGTCGACTTCGGCTTGAATGGGTCTGATCAACCTTCGCTCCGATCAACCTTGGGTTTCTGCTTGAATGGGTCTGGGTTTCGGGTTCATTTAGGTTTCGGCTCCGATCAACCATGAGAATGAGAAACAAAAAAATCACAAAGCTTGGGTCAGAGAGATTTGTGTTTCGGCTTGATAGTGGCTGGGTGATGATGACGGTGATTGGGTCTGAGAGAAAGAGAGGCAGTGAGAGAGAAAGAGGCCATGAGTGAGAAAATAATTAAAAAATGTAAAAGAATGAATATTTTATTGAATAAATGTGTAGAATAGATAAACTGATGTAGGTGTTTTGTAAAAATGAATGTGTAAAATAGAAAAAGTAGGTTTTAGATGTGCAAGATGGAAAAAAATTTGTATTCACTGATGTGAATGCTCTTATAATCCTAAAATAAACTAAAAGTCAAATAGTTTAATACCAAACCGGTGTTGAATCTGGTTTTGAGCATTTAGACATGCGAAACATTATAACTTTTCTGAGTTTTCTCTTTCCATATGTAGACGTGGTTGAAAGTTAGATGGACATTCCATATATTTATACTTTAGTCTTAAGGACATTTGTTTTCAATTAACAAAAATAATCAAATTATATAGATTACATGAGTCTATAATCAATTGTTGTTTGATTCCAAATGAAATGTTGTGCACTTAGATTCTACAAAATCCAGCTTGAAAAAAACAGTCTAAAAGCTTAATTCATGATAGGAAAAGCTTATCAAATCGTGCGTTTTATATAAAACAATCGCGACAGAAGCATTAAAAAGCTATAAATTGAGAAACTGCAGGCAAGATATGCTAAGCATCCTCTATCATTATTACATGAAAGTAATGGGTCTTTAACCTAGCATACAGAGTTTCTTGATGTGTCCTAATTACATAACATTGCAAATATGTATACCTATCTATGTCCACACGTGTATGTAGATTATGTCGCATTCTTTGCCAAGAACATAGATTGTGATCAATGGATACTGCATATTAGAAGTTTTTTTTTCCCCCTAAATGTATATGATTTGTTCATATTATTTTAAAAAAAATTATGTAATTCTAAGTGAGGCTAATAAAGCAAGTTTCAAAAAATATTGTAATATAAAAAATCTATTTAAATAAACTTTGCGCTTCTGCTGCAGCTACTTAACAAAACTAAAGCTTGTTCATGGGGTTTTAAACCACCAAAACATATTTTGTTTTTTGAAAGTTCAAATAGCGTGTAAAACACTATGAATGTTTAGACCCCCAATTTACAAATTACCAATTCAAACTTAATATCAAACAATATAAGTGCGGAAAATGAACATAAGCTTATAACAAAATTGATAAACAATCTAAACGAAATAAAATCACATTCACAGTAGAAATTAAATGGCAAAAGTTAAGGGAAGAGAGATGCAAACACAAGGACAACACAATGATGTGTTATCGAAGAGGAAACCAAAACCTTCGGCGTAAAACTTCTCCGCCGCCCTCCAAGTGGTCAATAATCCACTAAAGAATGAAGTTGGGATACATGAACAGCAGAAGACCCTCAAAGCCTAATCTACCCAGTGTACCTAAGCCCTCCAAGCTTCTTGCTCTAACGAGGTTGCACCGAACCTTTGTTTTCTTTAGCTTACCGGATTCCGCTATAGCCCATAGCATCAACCAATATCCATTGGTTCCTTTCTAACTGCTTCCTAAGCACCAAAAAGCCTTCTCACAAATATGGGTACGGTGAGAAAAAAATTTGAGTAATGAACCTCTCAAGGATGTAACAATGGAGAGCATGAGAGTTGAGGAATTTGAAGAGTCATTATATAAAGATTGTGGATGAGTCAATCTTGTTTTTCTCTAGGGTTTCTCTCTCAAAATTCTCTTTAGAAGTACTTTACATTTCGTGGGTATAATGAGTATTTATACTAGAGTGAGAAAGGAATGTGAAGAGTCAGATTTTCAAAACAGAGCTGGCTAGCAACTTGGCCTCGCGACTTGACTGAGTCGCGAGTTCAAGCCGCGAGCTAACTGAATGGCCAGTCTAGACTTTTCGTCCTGTAGTGCTACAGCTAGCATGACGATTCAACTTCTCTATATGCTTCACTCATGTGCTTCTTTTGGTGAATTGCCAGTTGTAAGCCACCAGCGAGATCCAGTCGCGAGTCCCTGCTTCACTGCATAGTCTTAAGCATTTCTTCACACTCTCTCACACACTACCCTTACATGATTCCCACCTAAATACAGGGTTTCTAAATGCTAAATTACAAGCAAATTTGGCACGGAATAAAGCCAATAGGATGGTTGATTAAATTCAACCTTACAATCTCCCCCTTTGGCTATTCCGTAACAAAACCCTACAACAAACTTTAGACTTAACGCATAAGTTAAGAACAATTGAACAAAACTCACTCACACCTAACTCTAAAATCTGTGAAGCTCTTGAACTATAAGAACAAGTATCTCCTGAAACACAACAATACAGTATAATCATTGTATGCAAAAAACTTATAATGCATATGGAGCAAGCACAATGCGATCAAGTAAAAAGGAATAAAGCAATAGACCATGGCTTGACCAAAAACAAACAATCACTATAAAAAGTGACCACAATGCTCATTCACACATGGAATGAACATCCGAACATGCAAGCTAATAAGCTCAATTGCAAAGTATCATTTGCATGTCTAACACTCAACCAATGCATAAACACTAGGTAAATGCATCAAGGATAAAAATCCAACAATGGCACAAGAATGATGTACTTAAAGAAAATGCATAACATTTAACAACAAGTACTAAGGCTACAAAGCATGGGTACAAAATATAAAGTATTTTAAATAAACTAAAAGTGCTTAAAGTTTCTCCCCTTCAAAATGATGAGATGCTGTGATGTACTTGGAACATATATACCTGTAACCTGAAACAATTGTACACAACACCTTAGACCCTCAACGTAAAGCAAGTCATAAAAGGACAAGTATAATGTAACAAGTAAATTGCGAACAAGTAAACATGATGTGAAACATGTGAGCAACTTAATCATACACCAAAACAGTCATATAGAAATGACTACAATGATCACATAGCAAAGCAAATGATCATCTGAACATGCATTCAATGAAGCACAATAGCATAAGGAAAAATGCATAACCAACACACAAACACGACACAAACAAGAAAACAAACATAAAGAGAAACAAACAAAACAAAGTTTTCTTATTAAGTCAATGTCTTTTCCTCCTTGATATATGCATCTCCTTTATGGAAAATCTCTCCCCCTACAAATGTGCTCAAGAAATAGAATTTTTCCCCCTAAGAGTGTGCACAAGAGTCATATAAAAATGACAAAAACACTTCGAGTATGCTCTTTAGAGTATACTCTCCCCCTTTTTGTCATGAATAGACAAAGGGTCAAAGAGAAACAAGGGCAAGAGATGAAGGTAGGAACAATGATAATAATGCATGAGGGGTGCAAGATGAATGAGAAAATGAAGCTCAAACCTAAGACAAAGCAAAATACTACAAAACATAAGATAAACATGACATGCTAAGATGAGGCAACAAGGTATAGACCAATGCATGACAAGGGTAGCAAAGATGTGTGCAAGAGGTGGTTATGTGCAATGCATGACCAATGCATGGAAAATCCCTATGTGGGGCAAGGTATGTTAACTACACAGCCAATGATCCAAACATGTTCCTAATAAGAAAACATAAGAAACCCTAAAGTTTGATACTCATCGGAGTCCAAACAAGTGAGAAAATGCTTAAGAGGCATTTTATCAAACACCTAGTGTGCACAGTATGAATAACAATGTGAACAATGCATGAACATCATGAAAACCACCCTTAATACATGTTATTTTTGCCACAAGAGGCCAACATCCAAAGCAAATCAACAAAAGAAAGCAATCCCATACAAAAATTTGACAAAAAATTAAGTTTTCCCAACCCCTATGATGAAAATCTCAACCAAGAGCACAA
This sequence comes from Quercus cerris, assembly GCA_963669245.1. Taxonomy (NCBI): domain Eukaryota; kingdom Viridiplantae; phylum Streptophyta; class Magnoliopsida; order Fagales; family Fagaceae; genus Quercus; species Quercus cerris. The sequence continues at coordinate 26,476,691 of OY770007.1, forward strand.
AACTCACCAAAACATAATCCAAGGATCCAAATCAATGAAAAGAGTTTAAAATTACCTTAGAAATGTTAAGGGAATGAAAAACCATTCAAATTGGTTGGGTTTTGATGTAAAAATATTAAAAGAGGGGTTTAAGAGAGGATGAGAGAGATTTAAAACAGGTTTCCTACGAAAAGCTCTTTAAAAAGCTATTTCTAGGCGTTTCGCGAAGCAAGTCACAAGAATTTTTGCGAGTTGCGAGTGAGTCGCCAGCAAGTTGCGAGGTGAGTCATGAAAGCTTCTAGATGAACTTGCGACTGGGGTTTCGCAACTGGTTAGTCACGAGATAAGTTGCGAAAAATTTCACGATTGGTGAGTGAGTCGCGAGTGAGTCGTGAAAAACTCTGACACCTGTTATTCAACACAAAACATGTTTAAACAGTGAAAAACAATGTAAGCACTAAACATGAACACAAAGAGTGATAAAAATCACTTCCAAATACATATAAAATGATCAAAAATCTTTTTGATTTGATCCATACATAGTTGAGCACACACACAACACATTTAAAGAAGTACAATCGAACAAATGAATAAGACATTCATTGAACATTAGGCATGTGTGTTGTGTGTGTCTCAAATGTGGAATAGTCCTTAGTCTAGAGTGAAACTTCAATGATCAATTCAATCAAGTCATACACAACTAGTACTAAGACAAGTGGTCTATCTCAATTATAGAAATGAACATATATGACCTCCCACAAGAAAATGATTACATATCTTTAAAACTTTTCATTTGGCTTCTTTACAATACATAACATTTGATCATTTTTTATTTTTACATCTCTTTTTGAGATCAATGCCTGAAATTTTTGATATTTCAATTTGATGAACAAGCCTTTGACTTTTGGGCATCATACATTTTCATATAAGTCGCTTTCCTTTTTTTCTAATTGAATACTAGTATGTGCGACGGCTTTTACAGCTCATTATCTCTTTTCATTTTGAGATTTACATTGGTTGAGCTCTTTAAGCAATATATATATATATATATATATATATATATATATATATATAAAAGAGTGGGAAGATATATAAGCACAAGTCTACGCATGTATCAAAACCAACATGACTATTGACTATTCATTCATAACAAGCTTGAAGATCGATTTACAACAATCACATAAAGATGTCAAGATTTTTCCCACAAAGATATAAGTGCATAAAGAACAAGCTAAGCTCGTAAATGCACAAAGCCATTAGTACAAAGGTACAAGGCAAAACTCACATGTGATATGTGCTCAAACATATATGATCAAATTTTTAAAATTTTTCACTTTTTATGTAGTTTTGGATTTTTTACTCACATAAAACTAAAACATAAAAGTAAGATCAAAACGAAAACAATGCATATGAATAAATGCAAGATACACAAAATGCATGAAGATATGACATTCAATGCATGAAAGGTCCTACAAAGATCAAAAGAATTAGATCAATGACCAAACGAGCAAAAGCTCAACCATAGGAACCCTTCCTTATCCAAACAGAATAATTATTTGGAATGAATGTCTCATGAGAAGTGAGACGAGGGTTGGAAGAATGGTAATCGGAGATGCATATAGTCAAGGAGTTAAGAGCATTAAACACTTTCTTTAACAACATGCTATTTTCACTCAAATCAGGTTTACTCTTTTTAGCACAACTTCCAAGAAGCTCAAGTTTCTCTTTTCTTTTGATTCTTTTAATAGCATGAAACTTAGAGTAATGAGGTCTTAGATGACCAAATGCACCACAATGGTGACAAACAATGTGTTTAGGTCTACTAAGCTTTTTGGGAAGGGATCTAACAACATGGTTTTGTTCTCTCTTCAACTTATGACATTGAGGTCTTATATGACCAATCACACCACAATGGTGGTAAGTTGAAACAAACTTAGATTCATCCAAAGCCTAAGGTTGAGAACTAAATAGAGGCTTTGACTTAACAGTCTTTCTCTCCACCTTTTAATTTCTTTTATGTGGAGGAATGTACACCGATTTATCCTTTGAGGTAAAACACACAATAGGCACAAAATCGGGTACCACAACATGATTGCAACAAATATTTTCATCATTTTTAGCAATAAGTTCAGCAATCAAACACTTGGCATACATATTAAGAGATTCATTTTCACATTTTAGCTCATCAATAAGTTTGTTAGACAAAAAAAGTTTAGCATCCAAGTCCATATTCAAACATTCAAACTTTTTTAGCTTTTTAAGAGAATTTTCAGCAAGTTTCTTATATTTCTCAACCAATTTGTTGGATTCATTGAGCTTAGCAATCAAATCATCATTTTTACAAAAAAACTTGCTCAAATTCTTTTGAAACTTCTTAGTCTTTTTCTTCAAGAGTTTGTCATTTGGAATATCAACAACACCCAAAGATTCATGTAACACAGCATCACAATCATGAGGATTAACACTTATAGAGACATTTTCACAAACACGTGACATACTACATTCATCATTAACCAAATCATACAAAGCACTATCCATGGCAAATAAACACAAGGGATCAAGGATCACACTTAGGTATTTAAACCACAACAAGTGCACTCGCTCTGATACCAATTGAAAGTTCAAATAGCGTATAAAATACTATGAACGTTTAGACCCCCAATTTACAAATTACCAATTCAAGCTTAATATCAAACAATGTAAGTGTGGAAAATGAATATAAGCTTATAATAGAATTGATAAAAAAATCTAAATCAAATAAAATCACATCTACAGCAGAAATTAAATGGCAAAGATTAAGGGAAGAGAGATGCAAACACAAGGACAACACAACGATGTGTTATCGAAGAGAAAACCGAAGCCCTTGGCGTAAAACCTGTCTACTGCCTTCCAAGCGGTCAAAAATCCACTAAAGAATGAAGTTGGGATACATGAATAACAGAAGACCCTCAAAGTCTAATCTACCCAGTGTACCTAAGCCCTCCAAACTTCTTGCTCCAATGAAGTTGCCCCGAACCTTTGTCTTCTTTAGTTTACCGAATTTCGCTATGGCCCATAACATCAACCAATATCCATTGGTTCCTTCCTAACTGCTTCTCAAGCACCAAAAAGCCTTCTTACAGATATGGGTATGGTGAGAAAAAGATTTGGGTAATGAACATCTCAAGAATGTAACAATGGAGAGGATGAGAGTTGAGGAATTTGAAGAGTCATTATGTAAAGATTGTGGATGAGCCAATCTTATTTTTCTCTAGAGTTTCTCTCTTAAAATTCTTTCTGGAAGCACTCTACATTTCGTGGGTACAAGGGGTATTTATATTAGAGTGAGAAAGGGATGCGAAGAGTCAGTTTTTCAAAATAGAGTTGACTGGTGACTTGGCCTCGCGACTTGACTGAGTCGCGAGTTCAAGCCGTGAGCTAACTGAATGGTCAGTCTGGACTTTTTTGTCCTATAGTGCTACAGCTGGCATGAAGGTTCAGCTTCTCCAAACGCTTCACTTGTGTACTTCTTCTGGCGGCTTGCCAGTCACGAGCCACTTGCGAGATCCAGTCGCGAGTCCCTGTTTCACTACACATCTTGAGCATTTCTCCACACTCTTTCACACACTACCCTTACATAATTCCCACCTAAATACAGAGTTTCTAAATGCTGAATTACAAGCAAATTTGGCACAGAATAAAACTAACAAGATAGTTGATTAAATTCAACCTACATTGTTGAAAAATGAAAACAACCAATACATATTATAATTTATCAATGCAACTACTCAGCTTGTGAAGTATTGAAAGAACTAACTTGGTTCTATCTATATGCCATGCCTTGAAATTGACAACATAAAACATACCAGAAGAGAATTTATTGACTCCTAGCTCCAAAAATAAAGCAGAAAAGTTAAGCATATTTTTCATTATGTACACAGTAGCCTACTAAATTATTTACAATAAGCTAAGAATTGTTTAAATAGCAAGAAGGGAAAATAACTGGTGAAATTCATGTGCTGCATCGTTACAATATGTTTACCTTATTCCTTTAATTGCAAATATACCCAATGTTGACCTATTAAAAAACCAGAAAAACAGGAGTTTCTTCACATCTAAACTATGATTTTAGTGAATCAACATGGTAATATGCATATAAACATTTGTTATGAAAGGAAAAATGATCAGAGAGTACATTACAAAATCATTCCCAACTACCATATATGCAAGAAGAGACAATCAAAAAAAAAAAAAAAACCTTGCTCAGTGGAGCTAAAAATAGTAACATTCAAATAAATCCCATCAAAGAACCAAAAAAAAAAAAAAAAAAAAAAAAATACTCATAGTTTTGCTAAGGCACAATCCCAAAAACAGTTCTAGAGTACAGAAATTAGAATATATTATATGCATTAAGTTACTTGGGTTGCATGTTCTTATTGACTTTGCCATAAACAACTGTCAAGTTGGGAATTCCAATTCCAAACAGACTTCATGTAAGAAGAAAAAGTGGATAAAAGTAATTAAAATATGGAAGAAAAAGAATGAGAAAAGGTAAAGTAAGCAAACTTGTAGTTTGAAGTTTTAGTCCAAAATAAAGTTTTGTGGTGCAACATTGAAAGGCAAAGAAAAATTCATAAATCATTAATTAAAATACTACACATTGATACGAATTTATATGCCTACCATTGCTTAGATAAAGAGAAACTGAGGGGAGTCTGAGATGCTTGAACTTGGGATTTAAAACACACAAAGTCATAATTATCAAATAGCTGATACTAAGATGAATACACGTCACTCCGGTAACCTAAACTCATGAGGGATCCCATGCTTGCCACTGCCAGTACCTTCAATATAGTAGAGTTGTATATACATCTCCATGTAGCTCCTTGAGTGGTGGTTTTTAATTTCATCAAGATGTAACTTATAATTGCAAAAAAGTTAACTAAGAATAATTATTTGTCTTTCATCATACATAAGTAAAATACTTAATTAATGAACAAAAGATGGTTTGAGTTGACCTAAAAACAAATGTGGACAACATAAACTCACTTATGTGAAGAACTAAAGTTTTATTACAAATGGGGTTGACAATTTTCATCTTAATTGGATTGAACTTCAAGCTTGACAAAGGTTTATGATAGCAGGAGGAAAATTTACTATACAATTTCATAACATAAAAACCATTATATGAGCCTTCTAAGTGTGATTTATAAGAAACGACTAAATAGTTCCTAGGTTAAGTCATAAACTATTTAATGTTTTGTTCAGTTTAAGTGATTATAATTCCAATAATATTATAGAGATATAAGAATTCCAATAACATTCTTAAAAAGATAACTAATTCGTAATTTTGAACCGAGATAGTATCAGTGTTCAATCATAACCAATTAAAACTATTAGCTTTAGGGTCCGTTTGGTTGGAGGGGTGGAAAAGTGGGAGGATATAAAAGATTTTATTTTCTCTTCTTTTTGTTTTGTTGGGAGTGGAAAAGTGGAGGGATAGAAAAAATGAGTTTGGATAAATTTACTCATATATCCTTGTTAAAGAATGATTCCATATTTAAAAAAAAAAAAAAAAAAAGTGACAAATAACCACACAAAAAAGAGCAATCACCCAAAATTTTTTATACAAATAAAAAACATTTTCCAAAAAAAATCACATCCAGCAAAAATAAAAATAAATTATCACACCCAAGCCCTAAAAAATCAAGAGAAAAAAAAAAAAAAAAGATAAAAAAGGCAATGTTAATGCCCAAGGAAAAAAGAAAAAGAAAAAAAGTGACAACTGGCAACACGATTGCCCAGAAAAAGAAAAAGAAAAAAGCAAAAAAAAAAAGGGGCAACGTTAATAGTAACAATGTTGCCTAAAAAAAAAAGGCAAAAAGAGGGGCATTGTTGTTGCCCAGGGAAGAGGAAAGAAAGAAAAAAATCAACTTAAATTGAGGGTATTTGTGTAAAGTACATCTTTCAGCACTTTTCCCTCCTCATTTTCCTCCCAAATTGTGAGGATGAAAAAAGGTGGGCTTGGAGGGAAAATTTCTCCCCTATTTTCTGTCTCTCTTGTTTTCTCTCCTCAACCAAACAGTGGAAAATGCCATTTTCCACCCTATTTTCCATCCTCCTTGTTTTCACCCCAACCAAATATACCCTTAGCAATATTGAATTGGAATATATAGATTAAATGGTGTCACTATGCAAAAGAATTAAACTAAAATTGAATATGCAATAACTACTAATGAAGATTAAAACAAAAGCACCAAAGAAAATTGAAGGTATAAAGAGTTCTATAGCCTAAAAAATTACGACAGAAAAAATGATAGTAAACTCTATACTCTAATGCAACTAAGATAGAAATATTAAAGATGAATCAAATCAACCTCTCATGATGAAAAAATAACAACACAGGGAAACATCAAGTAAACTTGTACTTAGCACACTTAACGTCAAATTTTTTATATATTAAAAAAACCCCAGGGTTATTTTGGTGGATGTCGGCCTGAATGTGCTGGTATAACAATGGTGGTGATCCCCCCCTCTCTCTTTGCCTTAAAAATGTGAATGTTCAAAATGTGTGTAAAACACCTATGAACTTTTAGACCCCCAATTTACAAATTACCAATATACAAGCTTATAATCAAACAATGTATGTGCGGAATATGAAAATAAGCTAGAACAGAATTGGTAAAACAATCTAAATCGAAACTAATCACAACCACAACAGTAATTAAAAGGTAAAGATTAAGAAAAGAGAGATGCAAATACAAAGACAATACAGTGATGTGTTATCGAAGAGGAAACCAAAGTCCTTGGTGAAAAATCTCTCCGCTGCCCTCCAAGCGGTCAATAATCCACTAGAGAATAAAGTTGGGATACATGAATAACAGAAGACCCTCCAAGCCTAATCTACCCTGTGCACCTAAGCCCTCCAAGCTTTTTGCTCTAACAAGGTTACGTCGAACCTTGTCTTTTCTACCTTACCGGATCCCGCAATTACCCATTGCATCAACCAAAATGAATTGGCCCTTTCCTAACTACTTCCCAAGCACCAAAAAGCATTCTCATAGATATGGGTATGGTGAGATAAGGATTTGGATAATGTACCTCTCAAGGATGTGTCAATGGAGAGGGTGAGAGTAGAGGAATTTAGAGAATCAAAGGATGAAGATTGTGGAGGGTTTCTTTCATAAAATTTTCTTTGAAAGCTCTCTACATTTCGTGGGTATAAGGGTCTATATATAATAGGGTGTGTATGGAATGCGAAGACTCAGTTTTGTAACAAACAGGGTGTTTCGGCAACTTGAGCTCGTGACTGGAATGAGTTGCGAGTTTGAGTTGGAGCTAACGGCCTGACCAGACTGGAAGTTTCGTCCTGTAGTGTAAGTGCAAGAACTAGCATGACTCTTCAGCTCCCCTGCATGCTTCACACGTGTGCCACTTTTGGCGACTCGCAGTCGCAAGCCAGTCGCGAGATCCAGTCGTGAGGCCCTTCTTGAGTGCACACTCTTGAGCTTTTCTTCACATTCTTTCACACACTACCCTTACATGATTCCCACCTAAAAACAAGGTTTCTAAATGCTGAATTACAAGAAAATTTGGCACGGAATAAATCCAACAAAATGATTGAGTGAATTCAACCTTACAATCTCCCCCTTTGACTATTCTGTGACAAAACCCTAAAACAAACTCTAAACTTAACATGTGAGTTGGGAACAGTTGAACAAAACTCACTCACACCTAACTCTAGACCGTGAGAAGCTTTTGAACCATATGGATAAGTATTTCTTGAAAAAAAATAACACAATATGATCATTGTAAGCAGAAAACTTGAAATGCATATGGAGTAAACACAATGCGATCAAGCAAAAATGAATGAAACAATAAAGAATGGCTTGACCAAAAATGAACAATCACTATAAATAGTGACCACAATGATCATTCACACAAGGAATGAACGTCCAGACATGCAAGCTAATAAGTTTAATTGCAAAGTATCATTTGCATATCCAACACTCAACTGATACAATAACACAAGGTAATTGCATCAAGGGTAAAAATTCAACAAGGGCACAAGAGTGATGTGCTTAAAGAAATGCATAACATTAACAATAAGTACTTGACTACAAAGCATGGGTACAAAAACAACATAATATAACAACTGAAATATATAAACCAATGTACCAAAAGCTTTAAACAGTCACAAAGTAAATATACCAAGAGTTATAAGAACTATAAACAGATAAGCTAAAAAATAGTACAGGCCAAAAGTAAAGTATGTGTGTATGTATCAGTTTCCTTCTTTTGAGCACACACAACTCCCCTTTTCAATATGCACACTTCCCGTTCTTGTGTTGCTCTCCCGCTTTCTGTATGTCGTCATCCAAACTATACAATGAGTTTGCTCTCCCCCTTTTTGGCATGAATAGCTAAAGACTGTCCTCCAACTTTTGTTGAATAGCATCTAACTGTGTCTCAATTGCTGTGAGATGCATTTGAACTTGATTGTTGATGGAGTAGAGAACCCTTTCAAATATGGAAATACACTGATACAAACCCTCAATCAAAATGCTCAACCTGTTAGATTGAGTGCTACGTTGTATAGGCTGAGTGCTAATCATTTATAACTCAGGAGTGTGAGGAGATGCAGACTCAGTTTGCACAGGCGTAGTGTGAGTGGCTGAGCCATGACCAGAAGAGGTAGCATGATGGAAAGATTCACTCTTAGGTGCTTTGGAAGAGTGACTCTTACTTGCTTGAAGAGATATCATGGATAATGGTCGAAGACATGTCAGTATTTTTCCATCTGTTGGTGGATGAGAAGACTGCAAAAAGGAAGGCATGTTCTTGCTATTGTACGAGCTGCTATTTTCCCAATGGTCTGTTAAATGTGGGTACAGATGTCAATTGGAACTCCGATGATGAGATCACATAGGAATTGTGCTCGTCCAAGGTTGATGAATGCAGTGTTCGAGAGTGGATAAAGGTTGAAGAACATGATCAATTTAAGAGTCGTCAGATCAAGTGCAAACTTTGCTGTTCCAATGCATGTGCTTTTGGATGAAATCTCGTGGTCTGGCCCAAGAATTTGAAGAATATCTTGTACCTTAGGAAGTCTATCATCATATGGAGTGAGGTCTACATTTGCCGGTCTATTGATTTGAAGAATCTTCACAATGTAGTCTGGATTGATGCTGAACTCCTTTCTTCATACCCAGCACTTCAACTCAACTCCGGTGTATCTAGCATTTGAATAGAACTCCTTAACCAATTCATCAATTGGGTCCTCGAAGTTCCCAAACAAATCAACCTAATCTTTTGCTTTAAAGATCCTAGGAATAAATGTTGTTCTCAAGGTATCAAATTTCACAACCCTTTCTACCACAGTAGGAGCATCTTCAAAAATGCTTGAGAAAGTCTGTTAATCGAGCGTAGTCCTAAATCTTTCACTGTTTGAAGCTTGAGATGAATGTCGAGTCCGTTTTGAAATAAGGGATGTTGGAACATCAGTTACAGGCTCTTTTCCTCGAGAGGAACGATGAGACATCTGCAAAATAACATACACATAGTAGAGAACCAAGTGCAAAACCACAAGACACAAACATAAACTTGATTAGATCCAAGTTAGTCCATGAAATAAACACACCTTGTTATTTAGAAAGACATATCACTCAAACTTGGTAAATGAACCAAGTATGCAGTATTTAATCATGTATTTAAGCATGAGCAACATTGGTGCGTGTGGTGTGCAAATGTGATGAGTGTGCAGGCATAGCTAAGCACAATGTAATCAACGAAATCCATAGAAACACAAGTAACTGTCTATGAGACAATTTACTATGAGCATGATCTGAACAACACAATACAATCATGATATACTACTCAAAAATGAGAAACATACACGAAAACATGTATATCAAGCATCATATTATCAATGTCAACAATAACCATTGAACAAACTCAATCAAATACCTAAACCATATTCGAAACTCAAGCTTTTCAACAACTTAATAAAAACTCAAAATCCAAGCATTTACGGGTTATAAACATGAATTACTTTGAGAAAAATGAGGAACCCATACCTTTTCTTAAATATTGATGAAGAAAATGGTGGATTTTTTAGTGAAACATGGTGAGTTTGTGAGGGAAATGAACAAACAAGGCAATGAACAGTCAAAATGAGCGAGGGAAAAACTAAAAAGTTTTTAAAACTATCCTTAAAGTGCAAAACACATGATTATCATGACTGGATTGAGTTGCGAACAAGTCGTCAAACACCCTTGAAACAAAATTTTGAAAAATTTGTCCAAGTGTTTTTTGCGACTGGAAGTTTCACTTGCGAGTCAATCGCGACATAAGTCGCTAAACTTTCTGAGTAACTCTTGTGACTAAAGCTTCCACTCACGAACAAGTCACCAAAAAGAGTCGCGAGAAATCTAAAAATCCATATTTTTTGAAAAATTCTAAATCTTTTTGGCGACTGGGACTTTGACTTGCTGGGGAGTCGTGAAAACCTTTTGAGCTCGCAACTAGCTTGACCCGTGAGGCAAGTCACCAAAATAGGGTTGCCCATTTTTTGAAATTTTTGATCTTTTTTCAAAATAAAAACACTTTCCAAAAACAATTAAAACACTCAAAAATATTTTTGTGTTTGATCAACTTATAATTGAGCATGTGCAACATATTTAAATAAGTATAATCACACAAATGAATAAGACATTCATTGAACATAGACTTGTGTGATGTGTGTGGGTATCTAAAATGAGATAGTCCTTAGTCTAATGTTAAGCTTCAATGATCAATTTAACCAAGTCATACACAATTAGCACAAGGAAAAGTGACCTATCTCAATTATAGAAATATGCATATATGACCTCCCACAAAACTTGATTACATAATTTTGAAGCTTTTCATTTGGCTTCATACAAAACATATCATTTGATCTTTTTGAATTATAACATCTCATTTTAAGATCGTTGCCTGAAATTTTTTGATATTTCAATTTGATGAACAAGTCTTTGGCTTTTAGGGGCATCATACATTTTTCACAAAAGTCGCTTTCCCTTTTTCCTAGTCAAATACTAGTATGTGCAAAGGCGTTTGCAGCTCATTATCTCTTTTCATTTTGAGATTTACATTTGTTGAGCTCTTTAAATAAAAGAAAATAAATGGTGGGAAGATATATAGGCACAAGTCTATGCAAGTTTTAAGATCAACAAAATCATTAACTAATCATTTATGACAAGTTTGAAGATCTATTTACAATAGTCATATAGATGTTAAGATTTTTTCCACAATGATATGAGTGCTCAAAGTACAAGCTACGCTCGTAAATGCACAAAGCCATTAGTATAAAGGTACAAGGCAAAACATGCTTATGACAATACATAATAATGTCGAACAAACTTTTTGGATTTTCTACTTTTTATGTGTTTTTGGATTTTTGACACAAAAACATTTAAAGATTTATAAAAAAAAAATGTAAAAACATTCAAAGAAAATAGCAAACAAATACAATTTTTAGCACAAGTTGGAATGATAACAAAAAACACACAACCAATCAAAGTCACAAAGCATAGGAAGTATTAATGCACGGACATGTTGTAATGCTTATGCATGAGTACCCCTCTTCACCCACACGGCACGTACATTTAGGGTGATATCCCTAAAGGATTGGGTACTATTGTTTTGGCTTTCAAACCTTTTGTTGAAACTTGTCAAGCAAGCAGTGAATGCATCAATCATCTTCATTACATCTCCAATGTTGGACATAGCTTCTCCCCCTTTTGGTTGCTTGGGGTTCCTTTTATCCTTTCTTTGTCCATTTGGCCTTTGATGGTTGCCATTCTTTAATGCCCATAGCTTATGACAATTCGGTCTGGTATGTCCTTGAATACCATAGTGATGGCAAAAATGTTGAGTTCTTGGACCTCTTTGTGACTTTGGGAGTGATTTTCCTTGAGCCTTAGGTTTGACCACTGATTGGTTAGGAGGCTTAGTCAATAATCGTTAGTCACATTTCGCTTCTTCTCCGACTTCACTTTCTCAACAATTGAACTTTCTACCACTCGTTCCTTAGCTTTCACAAACTTCATATCCTTGGACACTTTGACACTCGAACTGCTTTCTCCGGTGTATCCCAATCCGTTTTTGTTGGAGAAAGGTTTTTGATGAGCAAGCACTTCATCAAAGTTCTTGGAGGAGACCCGCTCTACTTTAGCATTCGCTTGAATCACCTCAAGCTCAAGGAATTTGATTTTTTAGTAAGCTTCAATTAACTCTCCTTTCAGTGTCTCCATTTCACATTTGGTCTCCTTTTATCGGACTAAGAGACTCTTGTAGTCTTGCTCTACTCTCTTCATTTTCTTAATGGCTGCTTTAGCCACTTTTGCATATTCACCGGTTTTCTTAAGGAGGGAATTGTAGGTCTTTTGCAATCCCACTGTTCTCTCATCTTCGTCGTCATCGGATTCCTCTACTATCCTTATTGACTCCAATTCAGTGTGCTTACCAAGCTCTTCCACTAGCACACTCAAATCATCCGAAGATTCTACGAGAGCAATGGTCATGAATGCAGAAAAGTTTCCCTCTCCATCCCAACTTTCATCTGAATCTGAATCAGAGGAGTTAGTGTCACTAAGAGTGGTGGCATACACCTTGCACTTCCCTCTCAAATAATTGGGACGTTCTTTCTTGAGTTGTCTATGTCTGTTGCATTCAAAGCACGTGATTCCTTGAAAGGATTGAGACTCCTTCCTATCTTTCCTCTTGAAGTTCTTCTTCTCCTTTTTGAAATTTTGGAATTTTCCCTTCTCAGCAAACTTTCCATTCTTCTTAAACTTCAAGAACTTTCGAAAATTCCTCATCCGATGAGTCGTGAGCTTCTACCCTCTCATTAATCGTCTTAAGAGTAAGGGATTTGTTCTCCCTTTGTGATGGCAATGACAGCTCATAAGTTTGAAGTGAGCCAATTAGTTCTTGAACTTTGATATCATCAAGATCCTTACTCTCTTCAATTGCTGCAACTTTTGCACAGAAACTCTCTAGCAATGATCGAAGGATTTTTCTCACTATCTTTGAGTCCTCCGTTTTCTCACCTAAGTTGAACTTGCCAATAACCACCTCATTCAGCTTGCCATAGAATGAATCGAAAGACTCGTCTTCGCCCATTTTTAGCTCTTCAAATAGGGCAGTTAGCATCTGCAACTTAGAATCTTTCACCTTCTTGGTGCCTTCATACATGGTCTCCAATATTTGCCATACCTCCTTGGCATTTGTAACATGAGATATCCTGTGAAACTCATTTGGAGACACACCACAAAAAATTGCATTTAAAACTTTACTGTTAGCATTAGCTGTCGCAAGGGCTGCCTTATCCTAAGTGATTTAATGGCCTTCGGCCTAGTCCATCCTACATCTACTCCATCCTAAATAGTCTCATCGATTGAACATAGGAATGCCCTCATGCAGACTTTCCAAAATGCATAGTTGCTACCATCAAAATATGGTGGAGCATTGAGAGATTGAGATCGATCCATTTCAATGGGGTCAAGGATCACACTTAGGTAATTAAACCACAACAAGTGCACCTACTCTGATACCAATTGAATGTTCAAAATGTGTGTAAAACACCTATGAACGTTTAGACCCCCAATTTACAAATTACCAATACAAGCTTATAATCAAACAATGTATGTGCGAAATATGAAAATAAGCTAGAACAAAATTGGTAAAACAATCTAAACTGAAATTAATCACAACCACAGCAGTAATTAAAAGGCAAAGATTAAGGGAAGAGAGATGCAAACAGAAAGACAACACAGTGATGTGTTATCGAAGAGGAAACCGAAGTTCTTGGTGAAAAACCTCTTCGCCGCCTTCCAAGCGGTCAATAATCCACTAGAGAATAAAGTTGGGATACATGAATAGCAGAAGACCCTTCAAGCCTAATCTACCCAGTGCACCTAAGCCCTCCATGCTTCTTGCTTTAACAGGGTTACGCCGAACCTTGTCTTCTTTAGCTTACCAGATCCCACAATCGCCCATTGTATCAACCAAAATGAATTGGCCCCTTCCTAACTGCCTTCCAAGCACCAAAAAGCCTTCTCACAGAGATGGGTATTGTGAGATAAGAATTTGGCTAATGTACCTCTCAAGGATGTGTCAATGGAGAGGGTGAGAGTAGAGGAATTTAAAGAATCAAATGATGAAGATTGTGAATGAGTCAATATTGTTTTTCTCTAGGGTTTCTCTCTCAAAATTCTTTATGGAAGCTCTCTACATTTCGTGGGTGTAAGGGTCTATATATAGTAGGGTGTGTATGGAATGCGAATAGTCAGTTTTGTAATAAACAAGGTGTTCTGGCAACTCGAGCTTGCGATTGGAATGAGTCGTGAATTTGAGTCGCGAGCTAACGACCTGGCCAAACTGGAAGTTTTATCTTGTAGTGTAACAGCTAGCATGAATCTTTAGCTCCCCTGCATACTTCACATGTGTGCCACTTTTGGCGACTCGCCAGTCGCAAGATCCAGTCGCGAGGCCTTTCTTGGATGCACACACTTGAGCTTTTCTTCACACTCTCTCACACATTACCATTACTTGATTTCCACCTAAATACAGGATTTCTAAATGCTGAATTACAAGCAAATTTGGCACAAAATAAAACCAACAAAATGATTGAATAAATTCAACCTTACAAAATGTTCTTTAGTTTTTATTCTCAATTTGTTGGCTTGCATAAGTTATTAATTATGGTAAAAAGTATTTTTGTAATAGTACTATTTGGTGTTTGGGTTGAAAGACACAATCGTTGTTTAGGCAGTGTCTGTTGGTGGTTGTTTCCTACGGTTTCTTTCATATTTGAAGTACGTTGATTTGAGTTTCTGTTAATAACTTAATACGTTAGATATGCCACAAAAACAATGTCTTAACATCCCTAAAACACAGTGACTTTTCTCATCATCTATTAAATATAATGCTTTTCTAACATAAATCATGCATGCCAATAATACCAACTTGTTGATACTATTTTAGCTAAAAGAACTTGAGTTTCATTATAATACATTATGACAGAAATTTTCTACCAAGAATTCAGGAACATACCTATTCTACAATGAATTGTCTAGGTCTTCATTTCCTTTGCCTTTGAATTCAAAAAATACCTGATAGACATCAATGTAAATGAGGCTCTAGAAATTGAGTTCCTATACACCATGACACCACAGGGGGGAAAAAATAGAAGTTTTGGGTTTCATTTATCGTATGCGAGCTAATCAAGTATAATTATATAAAATCCATAAAACAGGGCAGGTTTAAATAAATGAACTGTAAAAAATAAAAACATTTGAAAGTTGAGTAAACTGAACTCAAGTTTAACAATTTAATATTTCTACTTCATCTAGAATATAAGAGGTCAATAAAATGGAACATGGTGGTAATAATGAAGGCCATTCATATTATAGTAGCATACCGAATTCAAAAAATTAAGCATAGATATACTTGGACTATAAAAATGAAATTAAGCATTATATTAATGAACTAATTTATGGGGAAAAAACATAAAACTTCATATCCAATCATTTTGACAGGAAATCAACTTATTTAGAATCAGTATCTTAAAAATCAAAACACCAAAACTCACAAACACCGGTAGGGGAAAATAATGGAGACCATAAACCATATATAAAAAATAAAAAATCAATAGTTCCATTGCATGAAATGTTTTATGAATCATAACCTTAACCACAAACACTGAAAAACTAAAATGCTAGAGACCACAAATCAAATATGTTAGGACATATGTGGAACTTGTTAGAACATATGTCATGTAGATTGGCCAGTCCTTTCACAAAACGCACTTTACTTGTAATTTGGTAGATCTAGGATGGATTTAGTACTTCAAGGAACAAGAGTTCAAGTCTAGTGTTGAAGCCATGCAACCCTAGATATATATAAGGATTATTTTAAGGACCGTCAAAGGTGATGCAAAGTGATGCAACTCAATGCAAATTGATTGTGCATGCAAATTGTGACTAGAGATAGAATTTGCCCTAGCTCATCATCTTTCTTGTAGAAGCTGCTACATCTTTGCGCCAAGGGTTTTGTAACCAAGGAACCTCTTGATCTTCATCGTTTAGATGAAATGAATGATGGAAATATGCATGTACGTAATGGAAAAATTAACGGATCTACTTTATTCATAATTGATAACATGTGCTATGTAAGTTTCAGAATATAAGAACAAGGGAGTGTACCTTGATGCAGTGAAATTCAAAACCAAATATTAGAAGCACTTGTGAACACTTTTAATCTTCACTCCAATTCCACTTGATGACCAAGAAGTGTGATCTCTCAATCAATTATATGTGTATGTTTAAGAGAGAATGAAAGAGTGTCTAACACTCACATACATACCATTTGATGCTCTTATTGTTGTACCAAAATTCTATACGTTTCTCTCCTAATAACTAATTATCTAATTGGGCTAGCCTTTTGGGTCTTTCCAATTGGATTTTAGTATGTGGCTTGGAGTGAGACCAAAAGGGAACAAATAAGACTCTAGCTCCAATAGGCCTTGAACTTTTCTGTCAACTCTTGATAAGTCCAAAGTTACCATTAATTATATTTAATGCCATTATATAAATATAATTGCACTCTAGACCTTATTAATAAATTATATCCCAAGACTTAATTGTACATGTAACCCCTTCATAAAATATTCGTAGTAATACAAAGTCATGAATGAAGACTGCCACTTTATAGATTACTACATCTTAATCCTTGAGTACTCGGTTTAATCCTTTAAGTTATTCATCATATATTTATGAAATCAAATTTCATAAATATATACTTTAGTCATTTCTTACTAAAGTGGTTAGGCCCAACTCTCTGAATAACTGAACCCATTAAACTTATCTCAAAGGAATATTTTATATTTCCGTTAAGAGACTATGAATTCTATCTTTAGAATATATGTTCCATCAATACTAAATGTGGCTACCCAACATAGTGAGGTTTTGACCGTTACTTTAGATCTCACTCCTGATATATCAAAACAACCTACACTTTATAATCAGGTCCATTATTCTCTCAAGATTTAGAGTTGATGTAAATAGAAGTCGTGAGATTTATTATTCATTTGACAGTCGTTAGGAGAATAATAAATCTCACAGCGGTCTAGTTCAATATGTCTTAACTCTTAAAACATATCAACATATCAGCTGGAAGTCTCCACTTCCATGATCAAGACAAATCATCTTAGTTGATATGTTATAGTCTTCACAGATAAAATGCCCAATTTCATCATAGACTACAAACTAAAATTCTGAGTTTACAAAGAACTTGTGATTTATATCTTTCTGTGACTTTTCACATAAATCATATACTATGCATCTCATGGACTAAGGTAATGTCCCATTAGTTTATTTATAGATAGTCTCATATAATTAAATAATCTAATTATTTATGACATGCCAATAAATTGGATTTTAGGGTATAAACCCCAACACTTATACCCACAAAATGTAGAGAGGTTCCAGAGAGAATTTTGAGAGAGAAACCTTAGAGAAAAACAAGATTGATTCATCCATGATCTTCACATGGAGACTCTTCAATTTCCTCTATTCTCATCCTCTCCATTGTTACATCCTTGAGAGGTTCTTACCCAAATCCTTTTCTCACCATACCCAGATCTGTGAGAAGGCTATTTGGTGCTTTAGGAAACAGTTAAGAAGGGATCAATGGTTATTGGTTGATGCTATGGGTTATAGCGGAATTCGGTAAGCAAGAAAAGACAAATATTCAGCGTAACCTCATTGGAGCAAGAAGTTTGGAAGGCTCAGGTACACTGGGTAGATTAGGCTTGGAGGGTCTGTTGTTGTTCATGTATCCCAACTTCATTTTCTAGTGGATTATTGACCACTTGGAGGGTGGCGGAGAGGTTTTACACCGAGGGCTTCGGTTTCCTCTTCGATAACACATCGTTGTGTTGTCCTTGTGTTTGCATCTCTCTTCCCTTAATCTTTGCCATTTAATTTCTGCTGTGGATGTGATTTTATTTGGTTTAGATTGTTTATCAATTCTAGTATAAGCTTATAATCATTTTCCGCACATACATTGTTTGATATAAAGCTTGAATTGGTAATTTGTATTTTGGGGGTCTAAATGTTCATAGTGGTTTATACACTATTTGAACATTCACTTTTGAGTCTAATTTCCTTTTGGCAACTACTAGGGCAACTTGCTTGTCCAACTGTTTGGTATTATAATTCCTCTTCTTACCACTCTTACCTTTCGGTTCAGGCTAAGAATTCAAATTAAATCATATTGATCCTAACCTTAGCTTTTAGGATGTCTTTCGTTGCATAGAAGTCACTCATCAATTTAGATAATATAAAAAGAATTTATTTACAAAACAATCTGAATTGATCAAATGATTCTAACAAGGACTTATAGATCATATCCATATGAGATTAACAATTAATCTCTACATCCAAGAATTCCAATTCATTTTAAAATTAAAACATTTTCGTAAAATGATATAGAATTGGAACTCAATAAGCCTTTCTTAGCACTCAATATGATTCATACCAAACATCTCATTTGGACTTAATATAAAGTCTAAGTCCAGTACTAACCCTTGCATCTCATGCTGTAGCATAATTGAGAAAGAAGCCAATGTAGCATATTAGCATTTCAATGGAGACTATGATCATATCATAAGCTATCTTCTATCAGTGGATAGGAAATTATGACAATGCTGAATCGAAACATATTTATGTACTTCAGCTCCTTTAAGCACCATGTCCAAAATTATTTCATAGTTAATGTGATTTGATTAAAATAGTAGTTTGAGAAAAAAAATTTATGACAACTTTATTTTGAGACTATGAACTTGATTACATAGCATTATATTTTGCATCCATAACCATATAATATGAAACCCGAAAAACATACTATACTAGATGCAACGACAACCTAATCCGGCAACTAATATTCCTCAGAAGCGAGGTCATACCAATCACTACAATTAAGCAAGAATTATTCTCATTATTAATGCTATCATGGTAACTCTTACCAAACAAAAATAATTTGCTGCTTTTCCTTTAGCCTCTAAGTAATAATGACATAGCTCCATAGAAAGGTTAACATTAAATTTAGTCTAGTGTACACCATTGCCTAGAATCTATGTGAGTCACCAAGTAACTCCACTTCATCTATCATTAAGAAGTTTAATCTGTAGTACCATGAATTAAACACCCTCTGAAGGGAGCAAGGCATATATGCCAAGGCGAGGTGCCTAATCATACTACTATAAACTGGCAATGAAGGCCGTGAGAATCAACCCTTGAATCTCTCTCCCACTAGAAATTTTAAAACAAATGGATTGTCTTGAAATCATTATGATCTAATCACAATTTTAACCCTACACATTAAATGTGTTTAATTGTTTAAATTCAATGTGATATAACTAAGTCACATCACAATAGCGTAACGAACATTCGCGCAATCACAAAGAAGTTTAACCTTGTAATCCGTGAAGTAAATACCCTCCGCATGGAATGCAAGACTTGAAGATAAGGTATCTATTCACATTACAATAAACTTAACAAAAGGGTTATTTCAGCACTCCCACTCATTATTTGGGTTTTTCTTTAAATAATTGTGATCTCATCACAACTAATAACCTTGCACTTGATAAAGATTCTAATCTCATTAGAATCACTAACTAAAATGGAAGTCCTAAACTATTTAGGATTCCTTAAACACTAATGAATAAAAAATTAGTTATATAGAACTCTATCCTTAATTTACTAGATAAAGTATTCTAATCTCATTAGAAACTATATAACTTTAATTAGAATTTTAATCTCATTAAAAACCTCTAATTAAAATAAATTAAGGACTTTTAATCATAAAATAATTTAGTACTAAGAATTCTATTTAACTAACATCTTTGATCTCATTAGGTCTTTTAGTTAGATAATGATTAATAAATGTCCTTAACTTTTAAGGTCTATAAATTTAATCACATAACCTTGCTTTTTATCAAAGTTTTAACACTTAGTCAAAAACAAGTGAAAATTCAAAATTCAGTGCCTTCGATCGGTCGAACCTAATGCTCAATCGATCGAGAAATGAAGAAATTCATCACAAAGGTTTTGCCTTGTTTGATTGATTCTCAATTCTTGTTCGATTGATTGAAATCAACATTCGATTGGTCGAAAGGAATTCTCGATCGATTGAGACAATGAAGAATTTCATCATGGAGTTTTTGCTTGAATCGATTGGTTCTCGATTCCTCTTTGATCAATCAAAAAGAACATTCGATCGACCAAAAGGAATTCTCGATCGATTGAAACTCACATAACTAAATTTTTTAGAATTTTTCAGGAATTGTTTTTGACATCTTCATTGCTTTCTTCCATCAAAAACACCTTTTGATTTTATCAATAAAGATTTACACATCAAACATTAAGGTTTTCAAGATCATTATCAAGAACCCTAATAATGCTAGAAACCTTGAAAACATAATCCTAATCTCATTAGGAATAAATTTCATTAAAGTATTTTAACAGGAAACCAAAATACTTTATTCTAGCATTAATATACTGTTTGATCATAAATATATATCACTAGACTAACATCTACATGTTCATCATTCAAGAATTAAAACTATTCATTCATACATGTATGTCTAGCAAAAATCAAAAGCAATTGGCAATATAAATTATAAAGCTTTAACAAATATATAAATGAAAGCATGTTAATGGTAGATGGAATTTGCCATATGGGGTCCATGAAATCATGCAAAAACAAAAGCTTTATAATAAACTCATGCCAAGAGATACATCTATATGCAATCGGTGCAAAACAAAGTGCACACACATGACAGTTATATAACTGTTACATTCAACAACTATAAATCCTTGGCCATAAAGAATTTGCATATAAACCCATATATCAATCAATGGTCTTGTTATATATTCGGTCTACAATATATAACAAGGATTCAAGAGAATCCTTCAAGATAACAAAATCAACCGTGGGCCATGATACAGTGCCTTTCAATCCCAAAACAATGCCTTTCAATCCATACCATTAAGTATTATACTTTTAACATGATGGTTATTTGAATAACTATATCCAAACAACAAATCTTCTAGAAGTTTATGGCCAAGGGATAAACTTCAAAACAGACAATTACATAAAAAGACACGGCACCATTACTTTATAATCATAGGCCACTTCGAACAAACCAAGAGAATATGTATCCTTGATGTGAACCTGATATCATCAATAAACCATTTTTCTTTTATTCTAAAATCCAATCACATGCTATACAATCATGAGATGAACACCTGGCTCTAATACCAATTGTTGGAAAATTTGGTTTTGTATCTCATACAAAACACATAACAAAAGCAACAAACATGGATTTATTTCGTTCATGATTGATAACATGCACTACGTAAATTTCATAATTTAAGAACAAGTTAGCGTACCTTGGTGTGGTGAAATTCAAAACAAAAGATTATAAGTACTTGGGAACACTTTTAATCTTCACTCCAATTCCACTTTATGCCCAAGAAGTGTGGTCTCTCAATCAGTTTCCAAGGGAGAATAATCAAGTGGCTTCACTCACACATACACACCATTTCACAATGATGTATCTCTTAAAATAAAATTTTGTATGTTTCTTCCTTTATAACTAACTGATTATCTAATTGGGTTGGCCTATTAGGCCTTTCCAATTAGGCTTTAGTGTGTGGCTTGGAGTGGGACCAAAAGGGACCAATAAGACACTAGCTCCAATGGGTCTTGGGCTTTTCTGTCAACTCTTGATAAGTCCAAAGTTATCATTAATTATATTTAATACCACTATATAAATATAATTGTACTCAAGGCCTTATTAATAAATTATATCCAAAGACATTATTATACATGCTACCCCTTCATTAAAATATTCGTAGTAATACAAAGTCATGAATGTAGACTGTCACTTTGAAGATTACTACATCTTAATCCTTGAGTACCTGATTTAATCCTTTATATTATTCATCATATATTTATGAAATCCAATTTCATAAATA
Organism: Quercus cerris; assembly: GCA_963669245.1. NCBI lineage: Eukaryota > Viridiplantae > Streptophyta > Magnoliopsida > Fagales > Fagaceae > Quercus > Quercus cerris. Next base: position 26,498,734 of record OY770007.1, read on the forward strand.
TATACTTTAGTAATTCCTTACTAAAGTGGTTGAGCCCAACACTCTGAATATTTTAGTAACCAAACTCATTAAACTTATCTTAAGGGAATATTTTATATCTCCGTTAAGAGATTATAAATTCCGTCTTGAGAATATATATTCCATCAACATTAAATGTGGTTGCCCAATATACTGAGGTTTTGACCGTGACTTATAGATCTCACTCTTGATATATCAAAGTAAGCTACACCTCATGATCAGGTCCATTATTCTCTCAGGATTTAGAGTTGATGTAAATAGAAGTCGTGAGATTTATTATTCATTTGACAGTCGTTAGGAGAATAATAAATCTCACAGCGGTCCATTTTAATATGTCTTACCTCTTAAAACATATCAACATATCAACTAGAAGTCTTCACTTCCATGATCAAGACAAATCATCTTAGTTGATATGTTATAGTCTTCGTAGAAGAAATGCCTAATTTCATCACCGACTACGAACTAAAATTCTGAGTTTACAAAGAACTTGTGATTTATATCTTCTGTGACTAAATCACATACTATGCATCTCATGGACTAAGATAATGTCTCATTAGTTCATTTATAAATAGTCTCAAATAATTAAACAATTAAATTATTTATAACATGCCAATAAATTGGATTTTAGGGCATAAATCCCAACAAGATGCACGGCTCCCAGTACGTGACTAACACACCAACTTGAAGAAGATGTTGGTGTTAGGATTAGTGCCCTTAAATCCTATTGTATGATGCTATGTATGATATTAAGTTTGACATTGTGTATGACATTATGTATGACTTAATATTATGTTTAATAAATTTGTTTTATTATTATCTGAAATAATGGTAACATGAATATTCGGACATTATCACATAGTCCATGAGATGCATAGTATGTGATTTATGTGAAGAGTCACAGAAGATATAAATCACAAGTTCTTTGTAAACTCAGAATTATAGTTCGTTGTCGGTGATGAAATTGGGCATTTCATCTGCGAAGACTATAACATATCAACTACGATTATTTGTCTTGATCATGGAAATGGAGACTTCTAGTTGATGTGTTAATATGTTTTAAGAGTTAAGACATATTGAATTAGACCGCTGTGAGATTTATTATTCTCCTAAAGACTGTCAAATGAATAATAAATCCCACGACTTACATTTGCATGAACTCTTAATCTTGAGAGAATAATGGACCTGATCATAAGGTATAGGTTGCTTTGATATATCAGCAGTGAGATCTAAAGTAACGTAACGGTCAAAACCTCATTATATTGGGCAACCACATTTAGTGTTGATGGAACATATATTCTCAAGATGGAATTCATAGTCTCTTAACGGAGATATAAAGTATTCCCTTGAGATAAGTTTAATGAGTTTGTTATTCAGAGAGTTAGGCCTAACCACTTTAGTAAGACTAAAGTATATATTTATGGAATTGGATTTCATAAATATATAATGAATAACATTAAAGGATTAAACCGGGTACTCAAGGAATGACTTTGTATTACTACGAATATTTTATGAAGGGGTTGCATGTATAATAAAGTCTTGGGATATAATTTATAGACAAGACCTAGAGTGCAACTATATTTATATAGTGGTGTTAAATATAGTTAATGGTAACTTTGGACTTATCAAGAGTTGACAGAAAAGCCCAAGACCCATTGGAGCTAGTGTCTTATTGGTCCCTTTTGGTCCCACTCCAAGCCACACACTTAAGCCCAATTGGGAAGGCCCAAAAGGCCAGCCCAATTAGATAAATTGGTTAGGTACAAAGGGAAAAATGTTCAGAATTTCAGAGGTAAGAAACATCATTGTGAAATGGTGTGCATGTGAGTTTTTGTCACTCACTAGTCATCCATTTGTTTTCAATTGAGAGACCACACATCTTGGGCGTTAGTGGAATTGGAGTGAAGATTAAAAGTAGTCCCAAGTGCTTCAATCTTCGGTTTTGAAATTCACCGCTTCAAGGTACGATCTCTTGTTCTCAAATTTTGAAATTTACTTAGTACGTGTTATCAATATCGAATGAAGTAGATCCGTTTAAAACTTATTTCTGCTGCACTCATCTCTAATTTCCATCAAATGGTATCAGTGCGGTCTTCAATTTCGTATTGTTGAACATGTTTTGTGAGTTTCAGAATTAGAGATGATAGTTTCATTTTGTTAGAAGATTATGTTTCTTAATTTTCTGCATGTTATTGAAACTATGATTTGATGAAAACTGAAATTGATGTTATGATGTTGTTTAAATTTGAATTTAAGTATGTTAAATTGATCTTTAAGACTTTAACATCAATGATTTTCAGTTTTGACATCATTCTCTGTCCATCATGTTCGTTTGAAAGTTGTTTTTTAATGAAAAACGAAGAAAACTGCCTTAGGAAAAATTCTGGAAATTTGAGTTTCGCGATTTTCGATCGATCGAAAATCACTTTCGATCGATCGAATGAGAAAGTGATCAGACTTTTTTAGAACGATTGATTTTCAATTGTTAGTCGATCGATCGAATTTATTTTTCGATCGATCGAGAGGCAATCAAGTATCAATCGAAAGAGTCAGAGGATCAAGTTTGAATTTTTTAATTTGTTCGATCGATCAAGGGGCATTTTCGATCGATCGAAAGAAAGAAAATTAGAATTTTTTTTAAGTGTTTTCTCATGTAAAAGTACTAAGACTATGTGCAATTAGATTATGCATGTTTAGTAATTAAAAACCTTTTCTTTAAAACATCTAGTGGGAGAGAGATACAAGGGTTGCATCTCACGACCTCCATTGTCGGTTTAAAGTAGTGTGATTAAGCACCTCGCCTTGGCGTATATGCCTTGCTCCCTTCGGAGGGTGATTGATTCATGGTACTATAGGTTAAACTTCTTAAAGATAGATCAAATGTGTTTTTACATTGAGAACGACCACGCTTCCGTGGAGTTACTTGGTGATTCACATTAATTCTAGGCAATGGTGTACATTAGACTAAATGTAATGTTAACCTCGCTTCGGAGCTATGTCATTATTACTTAGAGGCTGAAGGGAAAACGACAAATTATTTTTGTTTGGTAAGAGTTACCATGATAGCATTAATAATGAGAATGTTTCTTGCCTAATCATAGTGATTGGTATGACCTCGCTTCCGAGGAATATTAATTGCGGGATTGGGTTGTCGTTGTATATATTATATTATGGTTTTATTAAGGTTCCACACTATATGTTTATATGCTAAATAGATAATGTCCAATTTACTTATTATATTCATGTTTATTGTTTTCAGATTTGAATATGGCATCATTTAGCCCACTTGTAACTATTCTTAATCAAAACAAACTGACTGGATCCAACTATGTTGACTGGAAAAGAAATTTGGACATTGTTCTTACTGCTGAAGAGCATAAGTATGTTCTTACTAAACCATGTCCTAGCTTCCATCATTAGATGCTCCTCTTGAGGAAAAACAACGATATGATCGTTGGCAGAAATTTAATGAGATGGCCAAGTGCTACATCCTAGCATCTATCTTAAATGTTCTACAGCATCAAATGCAAGATGTAGAACTAGCTTCAGACATCATGCTAAGTCTGAAGGAGATGTTTAGTGAGCAAGGCCGTTCTGCAAGGCAAGAGACCATGAGGCAAATTTATAATACCAGAATGGCTAAAGGTACTTCAGTGAGGGAGCATTGTCTTACAATGATCTCTAATCTGAATACATTGGAAGTTTTAGGTGTCGATATTGATGAAGAATCCCAAGTGGATATGATACTCCAGTCGTTACTAGAATCATTCAAGGAATTCAAACTTAACTATAATATGAACAAAAAGATTTATACCTTGTCTGAATTAATGAATGAATTGGTAGCGGCAGAAGGCATTCTTGGTACTTTCCATGTTGAAGCCAATGTTGGTGAAGCTTCTACTTCTCAACCTAAGTCGAAAGGCAAGGGTAAGAAGAAGAAGAAGAAAGACTTCACCAAGCAAGAGGGTAAACAAATTGCCTTAGGGGTTGCTGATAAAGGAAAGAAGATCAAAGGAAAGTGTTTCCATTGTGGTGAGAAAGGGCATTGGAAGAGAAATTGTCCAATATTTAAGGCTGCCAAGAACAAAGGTATGATTAATACATTCCTTCTTGAAATATGTTTGGTACAGAATCTCACGGATTCCTGGTGTGTGGATTCAGGTTGTACTAATCATATCTGCAATTCTTTGCAGGGGTTCCAAGAGACCAGAAAGCTTAAAGAAGGGGAGTTGTTTCTTACTTTGGCTGATGGGAGCAAGATTTCAATTGTAGTTGTTGGTGTTTGTAATTTATGTTTTGAATCTAGAGTTTTAATATTAGAAGACTGTTTATATGTACCTAATGTTCGTAGGAATTTAATTTCAGCTACTTACTTAGGTAAACATGGATATTGTGTTATCCTGAAAGACAATGTTGTAATAAAGAAGGATAAAGTGTTTATCTGTTCTGGCAATATTATGGATGGTCTTTATATTTTAACTCCTGATAAGCATGAATTATATAATTCGGAATTAGATAATAACTCATATGTAAAATCATTAAAGAGAAAGTTTCCTTCTACTAGTAATGCATATCTTTGGCATTTGCGTTTGGGTCATATTAATTCAAATAGGATTCAAAGACTAATCAAAGATGGACTTTTAGAGCCCATGGACTTTGATGAATTTCCAGTTTGTGAATCTTGTTTGGAAGGTAAAATGATCAAACGACCTTTTAATGTAAAAGGTAGAAGAGCTCAAGATTTGCTAGAGCTAGTGCATTCTGATGTATGTGGTCCTATGTCAATCCAAGCAAAAGGAGGTTATGAGTATTTCATCACTTTTACTGATGATTACTCAAGGTATGGTTATGTGTACCTAATGAGACGGAAGTCCGAAACCTTTGAAATTTCAAAGAGTTTAGGGCTGAAGTAGAGAATCAATTGGGTAAACGCATAAAAGCCATTCGATCTGATCGTGGTGGTGAATACCTTCTTGGGGTTTTCAAGGATTACTTAACTCAAAATGGGATTGTATCCCAATTGGCTGCACCTGGAACTCCTCAACAGAATGGTGTAGCAGAAAGAAGGAATAGGACTCTTTTAGAAATGGTTAGGTCCATGATGAGTTACTCAACTTTACCGATTTCTTTTTAGGGTTATGCTTTAAATACAGCAATACATCTTTTGAATTTAGTTTCATCAAAATCTGTTTCCAAAACACCCATGGAATTGTGGAGTAGGCGTAAACCTATTATGAAATATCTTCACATTTGGGGTTGTCCTGCACATGTGTTAAAAGGGAAGCCTGATAAATTAGAACAAAAATCTGAAGTGTGTTTGCTTGTAGGTTATCCAAAAGAAACTAGGGGTTATTTATTCTATAGTCGTAAAGATAACAAAGTTTTTGTTAGTACAAATGTTAAATTCTTGAAAAATGACTATATGAATAATTTTACTCCTAGAAGTAGAGTTGTGTTGGCTGAAATGAATGAACCTATAAATGAAAAACCAATAGATGAAACTAGGGATGATGTGGCTGTATTAGATACACCACAAGATACTACTCATGACATGTCTAGTACTCAGGTGCCTCGTCGTAGTGGGAGAATTGTTCGGCCTCCTGTAAGATTCATAGGTTTGGGAGAAACTTATGAAGCTATCTCAGAAGAGGTTGAATCGGATCCCTACACATATGATGAAGCAATGAATGATATAGATGCACATCATTGGGTCTAAGCTATGAAATCTGAATTAGATTTCATGTATACCAATCAAATTTGGAATCTTGTAGAGGCGCCTAACGGCATTAAACCTGTTGGTTGCAAATGGGTTTACAAGAGGAAGAGAGGGATAGATGGAAAGGTTGAAACCTTTAAAGCAAGGCTAGTGGCGAAATGGTATACACAAAAAGAAGGTATTGATTATAATGAAACCTTTTCTCCAGTAGCAATGCTTAAATCTATCAGAATTCTCTTATCCATTGCTGCTTATTATGATTATGAGATTTGGCAAATGGATGTCAAGACTGCATTTCTTAATGGCAATCTTGAAGAGGAAATCTATATGATGCAACCGGAAGGTTTCATAGCAAAGAACCAAGAGCATATGGTATGCAAGTTGCAAAGATGGACTTAAGCAAGCATCTAGGTCATGGAACATCAGATTTGATCAAGCAATCAAGACATTTGGTTTTGAACAAAATCTTGATGAACCATGTGTGTACAAAAGACATCAAGATAAAGTAGTAATGTTCCTAGTGCTTTATGTTGATGATATTCTACTCATTGGAAATGATGTACGGGTAATGTCATCGGTAAAGGTTTGGTTGTCAAGTCAATTTGATATGAAGGACTTGGGTAAGGCTAACTTTATTCTAAGGATCAAACTTTGGAGAGATCGCAAGAATAAAATGTTAGGCTTATCACAAGCTGGATATATAGATAAGGTTCTAGAACGGTTTAGCATGCAAAACTCCGAGAAAGGATTGCTTCCTTTCAGACATGGAGTTCCTCTGTCTGATGACCAAAGGCCTAAGACTCAAGAGGAAGAAAACATGATAAGACAAGTTCCTTATGCTTCTGCAGTGGAAAGTCTCATGTCTGCCATGCTTTGTACTAGACCAGATATCTATTATTCAGTTGGCATGGTCAGTCGATATCAATCAAATCCAGGACCAAAACATTGGCAAGTTGTAAAGCATATTCTCAAGTATCTACGGAGAACGAGAGATTATATGCTTGTTTACCGAAGTGAGGATTTGATACCTATTGGCTATACAGATTCAGGTTTTCAATCTAATCTAGATTTCAGAAAATCCACTTCAGGATGTGTTTTCACCTTGGGAGGTGGAGCCATTAGTTGGCGGAGTATTAAGTAATCTTGTATTGCAGACTCCACCATGGAGGCAGAATATGTTGCTGCTTGTGAAGCAGCAAAGGAAGCTGTATGGCTCAAGAAGTTCCTTTCTGACCTTGGTGTAATAAGAATGGAGCAAGTTCCAATCACATTGTTTTGTGATAACAGTGGAGCAGTTGCACAATCTAAAGATCCAAGGAATCACAAGAAAGGAAAGCACATTGAGAGGAAGTACCATATCATTCGAGATATTGTTGCTCGTGGAGATGTGGTGGTAGCAAAGATTGAAAGTGAAAATAATCTAGCAGATCCATTTACTAAAGCTTTGCCTCAAAGGACTTTCGAGTCACATTTAGAGAGAATGAGAGTTAGATTAGTGCACAATAGTCTTTAGGGCAAGTGGGAGATTGTTAGGATTAGTGCCCTTAAATCCTATTGTATGATGCTATGTATGATATTAAGTTTGACATTGTGTATGACATTATGTACAACTTAATATTATGTTTAATAAATTTGTTTTATTATTATCTGAAATAATGGTAACATGAATATTCGGACATTATCACATAGTCCATGAGATGCATAGTATGTGATTTATGTGAAGAGTCACAGAAGATATAAATCACAAGTTTTTTGTAAACTCAGAATTATAGTTCGTAGTCGGTGATGAAATTGGGCATTTCATCTGCGAAGACTATAACATATCAACTGCGATGATTTGTCTTGATCATGGAAGTGGAGACTTCTAGTTGATGTGTTAATATGTTTTAAGAGTTAAGACATATTGAACTGGACCGCTGTGAGATTTATTATTCTCCTAAAGACTGTCAAATGAATAATAAATCTCACGACTTACATTTGCATGAACTCTTAATCCTGAGAGAATAATGGACCTGATCATAAGGTGTAGGTTGCTTTGATATATCAGGAGTGAGATCTAAAGTAACGTAATGGTCAAAACCTCAGCATATTGGGCAACCACATTTAGTGTTGATGGAATATATATTCTCAAGATAGAATTCATAATCTCTTAACGGAGATATAAAGTATTCTCTTGAGATAAGTTTAATGAGTTTGTTATTCAGAGAGTTAGGCCTAACCACTTTAGTAAGACTAAAGTATATATTTATGGAATTGGATTTCATAAATATATAATGAATAACATTAAAGGATTAAACCGGGTACTCAAGGATTAAGATATAGTAATTTACAAAGTGGCAGTCTACATTAATGACTTTGTATTACTACGAATATTTTATGAAGGGGTTGCATATATAATAAAGTCTTGGGATATAATTTATAGATAAGACCTAGAGTGCAACTATATTTATATAGTGGTGTTAAATATAGTTAATGGTAATTTTGGACTTGTCAAGAGTTGACAGAAAAGCCCAAGGCCCATTGGAGCTAGTGTCTTATTGGTCCCTTTTGGTCCCACTCCAAGCCACACACTTAAGCCCAATTGGGAAGGCTCAAAAGGCCAGCCCAATTTGATAAATTGGTTAGATACAAAGGGAAAAACGTTCAGAATTTCAGAGGTAAGAAACATCATTATGAAATGGTGTGCATGTGAGTTTTTGTCACTCACTAGTCATCCCTTTGTTTCCAATTGAGAGACCACACATCTTGGGCGTTAGTGGAATTGGAGTGAAGATTAAAAGTAGTCCCAAGTGCTTCAATTTACGGTTTTGAAATTCACCGCTTCAAGGTACGATCTCTTGTTCTCAAATTTTGAAATTTACTTAGTACGTGTTTTCAATATCGAATGAAGTAGATCCGTTTAAAACTTATTTTCCGCTGCACTCATCTCTAATTTCCATCAGTTGGCTGCAAAGTTCTTCACTCCATCAACAATGAAGATCAAGGAGCACTTGGTTACAAAACCCTAAGGCGTAAATATGCAGTAGCTTCTTTCAAAGAAAATAAGGAATCGGTCACCTTTTGCATATGTTCTCCTCATATTCTCTTATGTGACGGCCTCTAAAATAAGCCTTATATATATATCTAGAGTTGTGAGAAAAGAAACCCTACACATACATGTCAGCATGGGTCAAAAATCAAATATGAAAATTTGGATTTCGTAATTCTCGATTGATCGAGAGGTGTTGAGGAGGTGTCGAGCTTATCTGTTGCAAGCTATCGAGAGTTATTGAGGAGCTATCTAAGGGACAGAAAATTGCTCGATCGATTGACCTAGCTATCGAGAGGTGTTGAGATTGCGATAAAAAGCAACTGAAGAGCTCGATAGATAGCCTAGCTGTTGAGAGGTGTCAAGCAGCTATCGAGCTTTAAAATTCAGTACTTTCTCACTTGATTCTTGGATAGACTTGCATGGCTTTAACACTTGAACCTGAAACAAGGTTTCTTGAAGCATCAAACATATCCTAGATCTACCCAAATACAAGTAAAGTACGTTTTGTCAAAGGATTAGCCAATTACATAAAATAGTGACATATGTTCCTATCATGTGAAACACATATGTCCTAACAATACTTCCACTACATGCATTTAAACTTAAATAATGTAGTATATTTAAGCATATAGTGTCTACAAAAAGAATTTGACTTTAAGCAATTAGAGCTTGACTTATTTTGAGCATCTTGTCAAGCTTCTATTGTATAGAAAACACATTTATAAAATTTATACTTGGATCATGGCTTGCGTAGCGCACTCTGCACTGTAGTGGAGTGCTCTATGATTTTGGTTTTCAATACTCTGCCCTTTACTAATTTGCTAATAGTTTGCAAAGGTCATTTTATTTTTGAAGCATTTACTAATTTGCTTCAAGTAAGAATCTACAAAAAATACTACATAGAAATAAATTAATCCAAGTAAAAAAAAAAAAAAAATTTAAAAACCACATATGACTATATGAGGTTGAAACGCACCAATTTAAAACTTACATGACAATTTCAAATAAGAAATCTGCTATTCCTAGGAACCAAAATAAATCACATCGAACTAAAACTTGCATGACAATTTCAAATACTAAGTCTACCATTCCTAGGAACCACAATGAATCAAACCATGAGATTAGAGAAACTTTTACAACCAAAAAGTTCAAAAGAAAAAAAAAATGGTTATAAGTTTATGGAATAGAAAGTCAGAAAATATTAGTTAGAGCCCTTGAGTTATGTATCATAATTTGTGTGATGGTTTGAAGGAACATATAAAAATTTGAAATAAAAGAGATATCTCTTAATGTTTATGTAGATTAAAATCAATTATCATTATGGGTTTAATATTTTTTAAGTCTTAATTCCATATTTGCATTTGATCCTCTGCTATGTACTTAAAATGTATTGTCCATTTGCTTATCATTATGTACATATATAATAGTTTGATGAATCATTTCATTCACACCCTTGTAAGGGATAAAAATATAATGATTAGCAGAGATTGGTTCTCATTATTTTTTGGAGGTAATGTTAGTTAAAGATATATGTGCTAACTATTATTTATTGATATAGGTTATGGGTCTCTTGAATGGTTTTTTGCTGCAGCTTATGAGTCTCTAGAATACCTTAATAAACACCGAAACTAACACATGGGAATCTCTTAGAAAATTAATTTATGCCACAACCTAAAAAGTTATTAATTTTGTACAAAGAACATTATACTTTTAGATTTCACAATCAAAACATGCAAAATCTATGAAATAATAAACTTTGTAAAAAGAACATTATATACTTTAAAATTTCGAAATCCCACAATTTCAACCCCTCTTTAAAAATAACAAAACAGGTAAGAGGGAAAACAAAAACCAAAAATTAAATAGAACTTTGTAGAGTAAGGCATTGACAGATTTAAATCCTAAATACACAGGGAAAAAATGAATTTCCAAAAAATATTCAATAATAGTAATTTAACATGCTTAATTCGTGAGACCATTTTACATATTTGAAATACTATCAACTTAACATAAGAATATAACAAAATACATTAAATTTCATTTGGGTAATGTAGGTCATCTATTGGTTTGTTTTACTTGTAACTATGATATTTATAAAATACATTGGGATACGTTAAACTTTAAATATTATAACATTCTATCATAACAATTCTAAAATAGAAAAACTTAGTAATAAGTTGTTATTTTTTCTTCTTCAAATTTTCTTCTTCTTCAATGCATTTTGTTCAGTAGCCTTGCTTCATTTGTGAAGCATTTGAATTGGCATGCTATCATCATCTGATTTTCCTTTTCAGCAGATATGGCAGTTGTAAATAGAGAATTGCTTTCCTCCTTTGTTTTTCTTACAAATTTGTCTTTTGTATTTTGCAATAATTTTCACGCTTCAAGAATTCACAAACATCTAATAAATCCTTAAACAATAAGTTACAATTCTCTCATAAGCAAAATTTAGATTGCTTTCATTGTACTACATTGGCTTCGAAGGTATCATGAGAAGTTCGAATATATTATTTTTAATTTGATGAGAACTTCTTATGTACCAAGCAGGTGTGCATAGTAAATAACGTGCAGATTAGGAATTCCAAACAGAAATGCTGCAAAAAAATGAGTGTGGCAGAAATAATTTTAACTGAAAACATTCTAATTTTGTGAATCCCTAGAACAGTTTGGAAGTAATTTTCATTGCCAACTATATTTTGAATGTCCCTTGGTAGGACATTTACATCCAACTTCAATTTTTGTATACACAGTCACAAATTTACTAAGTATACATACATACATCATGACTTGTACCATTAGTTTTTTTTTTTTTTTTTTTTTAAAAATAAGTTTATTGCATTCATAGTACTATACTGACCTTGCAAGCTAGAAATTGTCAAATATCATGAGTATTCTAATGAAAATTTATCTGATTTTAAGAAATGTTTATAATTGAAGTTTCTCTTTAACAATAAATAGTAATGTGCTGAATCAATCAAACCATGTAAACCTCAATTTTAAGATACAATATATAAACCATATTGGATATATTATTGTCTTTAATAAAAAAATAAGAATTTATTTAACTCAAAATTTCAAGTAAATTTCTACATTCTCATTCACATTCATGTCTTCATTCTAATTAATAATTTACTTTAAGTTCTAACCATTCACTTTTGTAATTGTATTCTACTGTTAATCAAGCAATCATATCAAGATTATAATGGGCAGTCCTTTTTATCGAGTGTTTGTGAGGTTGAAATCTTATAGGATGCAATTACTGTGTTAGGAAAGACTAAGTTGGAGAAATTTTACAACACAACATCCCAAGGTAACAACATTCATGAAAATCATATGAAAAACTAAAAAATTTTAAAGACCACAAACCAAATATACAATTTTGTTTCAAAATTGTAATTAGTAATTATAGAATTCTTACATGATGAAGCCCAAGACAATAAGAGGAAAATATTAATAAAGATAAAGTATGTAAGAGGAAAAGCTACGGAAAACATGCGGCATACCTTTGTAAATTAATTAATTTTTTTAAATGGTATATAATGATATGTATGTGTACAACATTGGTAAAGGTTTATAAAAGTTCAGCTCTCAAACAATAAAGAAATATAATTGGCATTTCTATTTGAAATTGCCTCTGCTTGCATCTATGCAGGTTCTTTTGCAATCATAGATACAATTTTCTCAGCTCCTTTGTCAAACAAAATGAATGTTGTAACAACTCATCAATAAGAGGAGGTACTTTCTTAAGCAAAGGCAATTTAACCTTACTCTTCATACAACAGAGAGAGAATTTTGGGTTCTTAGGCCTCCTAGATTTTACTGTTCTGTCTTCATACCATAAAATTGAACCACAATACATGCATAAATAAGAAGGTGGACCAAAATTCCAAGGTTTAGTAGATTTTCCTATATGAATTTTAAAATATGGGAACAACATTAATGATGTGAACAAAATGAAAGACAATTTTTTTTCCCTTGTAAATTTAAGTCATTAACTTGGAAATTCTTCACAACCACTCTCATTTTCTATATCATGGATTCCTTGAAGAACATCACAACAATTGGACCCTTCTTCTACCAAAGTATCATCTGTACTTATGTTCATTCTAGTTTCTCCAAAGGAATGGCCCATGTCAGCATCAATATCTAATAATCAAATGTGAATAGAAAGTTTTATTTTCGAATTTAGAAAAAGGAATGTATAAAGAACTAATAAGTACAAAGTGGCAGAAAGAGAAGTGAACCTCTTAATGCATAAACGTTAGTACTTGTACCAGGTGAATGCAACAAAGAGCAGTCATGAATTAACACCATTCTATACCTCCTTTTTTTTTTTCTTTTTTTTTAGCAATTACCATTCCCCTGTATTTTCTAGCCTAGGTAAGTTTATTTTGTAAACTATTTTTTCTTTCATGCCATTTTCTGTTGGTTTATTTCTCAAAAATTTGCAACCGTCTTTTTAGGCGTGCTTCTCTTGCATTTTCCTCTTTTTTTTTCTCTGCTGTCATATCATGGTCTAGGAAAGAAATAAGTTTTAGCATTTATTTTTAGAATCAAAGAGTCTATATTTGATAATCTTTAAAACTACTTTAGTTCTATTTTTTTAATCAAGTATCAACAAAGGACAAAGAGTTACAAATTAAATAATAGCTCCAAAGCGAAAATTATGTTTTCCTAACCTTTCAATTTAATTTAGTAGCTCTTATCAAATAGTAGCCAAAAGTCTTATAAGTCAGGGATGAGTGATTTGCATTAACATATGGGGGAATGTGTCATTATAAATACAAAATTCCTAATAAGAGCCATTATAAATGAGGTGCTAGAAACTAAGATCCTATAAGACGTGATTGTGTGCCATGTAATTAATTATAATTATCTAAAATTCAGAAAACATGGTAGCTTTATATAAATGAACCATTACAAATTTTGAATCAATGCCAAACTCAAATTTAACAACATAAAGTAATCCATATATAAAAACACTGTTTGAAATTGAAACTCTCATTTACAGAGTCATCACCAATCACAACTGAAACCTTTCAAAATCAAGAAAACTTAATCTTTGGGGTAGAGTGAAATCTGAAAACCATCTTAGGTCATATGCAAGGTTTGTTTCAAGAGGATCATAGAGTTAGTCAATTTCTACACTAACTAAAGCAATTCAATACCATAGTTTTTTGGCTTTAATAAATTTCATAGTTTTACCAAACGGCGCATAGAGTTTGAAAGGCTCTCTACAATCTTCTAGGGAAGACTCTTTCCCATACATTTGATCATTTTGCAATTAACTAATTTGGGCTAAAGTATGGGGTATGTCTCAATTCGTTTTTAGTTACAGCTCTACAGCAATCTTTGCCATATAAAATTGTAATACCCGAAAAAAATAAATAAATAAAAGGAAGGGTATTTAAGTAAATATTTTGTGGGGTTAATTTTATAATTTATAATTATAAGGGAGTTTTTTAGAAAAATAGGGTTGAAACCCTAGCTATATAAGCTTATTAAGTCAACGTATATGGGGGGATATTTTGAGGGAGGAGACTGTGATAATCTATTTCCGTTGGGAGAGTGGAGACTCGAACTCTATCTGGGCAGTCTTGTAATGGCAGCCAAGAAGCTCCTCTTCTGCCTCTTCTCCTTTTCCCTTTTCCATATTCTTGATGGAAAAATGCATGTGCGCAACAGAAAATTAACGGATCTATATCATTCACGATTGATAACATGCACTATGTAAATTTCAAAATACAAGAACAAGAGAGTGTACCTTGGTGTGGTGAATTTCAAAACAAAGATTGTAAGCACTTGGGAATACTTTTAATCTTCACTTCAATTCCACTAACGCTCAAGATGTGTAGTCTCTTAATCAGTTATATGAAATGTTCAAGAGAGAATTCAAGAGTGTCCAACACTCACATACACCATTTCATGTAAGTTGTTAGTTTTTAAAATTCTGTATATTTTTTTCCTTATAACTGATTATCTAATTGGGCTACCCTTTTGGACCTTTCCAATTGGGCTCTAATATGTGGCTTGGAGTGGGACCAAAAGGGACTAATAAGACACTAGCTCCAATGGGCTTTGGGCTTTTCTGTCAAATCTTGATAAGTCCAAAGTTACCATTAACTATATTTAATACCACTATATAAATATAATTGCACTCTAGGCCTTATTAATAAATTATATCCCAAGACTTTATTGTACATGCAACCCCTTCATAAAATATTTGTAGTAATACAAAGTCATAAATGTAAACTGCCACTTTGTAGATTACTACATCTTAATCCTTGAGTACCCGGTTTAATCCTTTTAAGTTATTCATCATATATTTATAAAATCTAATTCCATAAATATATACTTTAGTAATTTCTTACTAAAGTGGTTAGGCCTAACTCTCTGAATAACAAACCCATTAAACTTATTTTAAGGGAATATTTTGTATCTTCGTTAAGAGACTATGAATTCCATCTTGAGAATATGTGTTCCATCAACACTAAATGTGGCTGCTCAACATACTGAGGTTTTGACCGTTACTTTAGATCTCACTTCTGATATATCAAAGCAACCTACACCTTATGATCAGGTCCACTATTCTCTCAGGATTAAGAGTTTATGCAAATATAAGTCGTGAGATTTATTATTCATTTGACAGTCTTTAGGAGAATAATAAATCTCACAGCGGTCCAGTTCAATATGTCTTTACTCTTAAAACATATCAATACATCAACTAGAAGTCTCCACTTCCATGATCAAGACAAATCATCTTAGTTGATATGTTATAGTTTTCGCATATGAAATGCCCAATTTCATCACCGACTACAAACTAAAATTATGAGTTTACAAAGAACTTGTGACTTATATTTTCTGTGACTAAATCACATAAATCACATACTATGCATCTCATGGACTATATGATAATGTCCAAATATTCATGTTACCATTAATTCAAATAATAATAAAACAAATTTATTAATCATAATATTAAGTCATACATAATGTCACACTTAATATCATACATAGCATCATACAATAGAATGTAAGGGCACTAATCCTAACAATTCTCACCCTCATATGTCACCATAATTACCGCAGAGCCACCACACTCGTGTTAGCTTCACCACCTCAACTCCAAGATTTCAACTCTAGCGTCGAAGAGAGAAACCGAGAATTAAGAAGCAAGGATGAGGGTATCAGACAGATGGAGAGAATCGCTGAAGAGAAATCAAATAGCATTGCATTTTTGCTCTAGCAAAAAGGATCACTACATGTTAAGGAGCCTATGGGGGTAGCACACACGCTCCAAGTTCAACAATTCTTGGCAGGTTGGCAGACTTAAAAAGGAAATTGAAACACAAAATTTGATAAAAGATGTGTTGGAAGCCAAAGCAAATGTAGCTGAGAAAAAGATTCATGAACTGAATTTAAAATTAGAAAATCTTCAAAAAATTGGTGATGAATAGAAGACTAGAGTTCGTAAAGCTGAACATCTTCTGAAAGTGGTGGAGGAAGAGATGCTGATGGCAAAATTGGAGGCTGCTTCAATATTTGAAGAGTTAGTAAAGGTCCATAGATGGTGGGTTCCACGTTGGCTTGCAGTCCATTTACGCTATTTCCAGTCCTATATAGTGACTCACTAGAATGATCATGGAAGGCTAGCCTTTGATTTGTTAATCTAAAAGGCATAGGAAAATAAAGGTCAAGTTGAAAAGTGGGCTGAGCCTTACATTGAAACAATGATGAATAAATGGCTACCAAGTATGATGGAACAATGGTTGACATTTGTAACCTCTCTTGAACCACATATTCATTCACTTACTGCTAAGACATTTGAGGCCTACCATGCATCTAAGAGTTCTGAAGTACCACATGTTATAAAGGTACAAAAGATGATAGATCCTTACATTCAGGGAGCTAGGAAGTTCACACAGCCATACTTCAATTAGGTGATATCTAAGGATTTTAGAAGAAGTGTTAGGGAGAAGTTCCTTTTGGTATGGCTTTTGGAAGTAAGTAACCTTATCCTAATTGGTTTTATTTTGATTACTATTGCATTTTTAACTACTGAAAATTGTTTATAATTGTTAGAATTTTATCTCAACTTGTATTACTGATTTCAAGTAAAGAACTATCACAAATGTATCTAATTACTGAATATATGATGTATTTTATTTAATTGGTTTTAGCTATACTGATTCAAAGTAAAGAATAAAGAACTTTCACAAATATATATGAGCATTGAATATAAGATTTATTTTATTTAATTTAATTTTTTTAGCTATATTGATTGAAATAAAGAATATAGAATTATCACAAATATATTTGAATACTGAATATATGATTATATATGTGTGTGTGTGTGTGTATTTGAATGAGATATATTTTTGGTTTGAATTATGATTTGATGTATATGATTTTCGATAATATGACTATGTTTGACTCTGATACCCAGCCAATGGGGGTTATTCATTGGTACTTGATACCCAAACCAATCGAGATTATTCATTGGTACTCTGATACCCAACCAATTGGGGTTATTCATTAGTATTCTAATACCTAAACCAATGGGGGTTATTCATTGGTACTTTGATGCCCAGTCACGGGAATATAGCGTGACCATAGTCATAAAATTGTTAAGAATATGAATTACGTTTAAATATTTAAACTATTTTGAGTCCTTAAAACTATATATTTGATTTTGGAAATGTTTGAGTATTTGAACTATTTTGAGTTATTAAAACTGCTTATGTATTTTTGGAACCTATTGTAAGTTATAGCTTTTGATATATGGAAAATTTGACTACTTTTTAAACCATCTATGATATATTTGTATCATTAAAGTATGTGATCTATTTACAACTTATTATTTTAAGACTATGAAACTTCTTTAGTTATTTTTGAAAACCCATAGTATATCATAACTTTTGAAGACTCATATTACATCTTATTACTTTATAGATCTATTGGTTGATAGAACTTGTTAGGATTTTGGTTACTTATTGAGTTGTTAGCTCACCCCTTTTTCCCCTCCAGTTTCAAATTGTGAAGAATAACAAGTTTTGAGAGTTTTGATGTTGTGTTGTGAGCAGGAAAAGAAGCTTAGTGATTTTGGGATTGGATGGTCTTCTAATAATTTTATATTTATTGGCCAATTGGCATTATGTACATGAGGTTTGGATTTTGTTACTATTAAATTATTAGAGATCTATTCATAAAGAAATTGTTAAGGTATTTTGAATTTATTTGATTTAATTTTTTAGGACAAATTTTAGTTGCTAAGAAGGCCTTGCACACTTGTAGGTTGCTTACTTTATAAGCATGCGGCAGTTGTCATGTGCCTATCTTTATACTTGGGTTCAGGGTGTGACAAAAACACTTGGCTGTTTTGTAAGAAGAGTTGGTGGATCAAATGGACAGGTTAGGATGGCTTGACTTACCTTGTATCTATCTAATATTTTAGTTTAGATTTGTTTAATTGACATATTTGGGTTTCTATTGGTTTTGTTTTGCATATTTTTGTCATTTTTTTAAAAGTATGTGGATTCAATTAGTTTTTGCTTTGGACTAAACAAAACAAAATAGAATTATAAAATTCTATTAGGTTTTTCCATTAGTTTACAGTAACAAAATATATTGTTAGGATTCTCTTTTTTTTTTTTCTTTTTTTTTTTTTTTCTTACTATGCTTTCTAATCAGTTTGCCTAATCTATTGCAATTAACTAATTTGGCGTAAAGTATAGGGTATGTCTTAGCTGTTACTACTTAGGCTCTACAAAACCATCTCTCTTGTTATTTATTTATTTTTTGTTCCATAAGGATTTTGTAAGTAAAAACAAATGACTATATTGCTAAGTATTCCACAAAATGTGTAACTCTTACACCAATTATTATTTGAATCCTTATATATGTGCAATTGTAATTATTTTTAATTGTGTTGTGCATATTCACGAGTTCTATGCTAGTTTTGATATAATGCACTTGAAAATTTAGAGTTTAATTAAAAAGAATTCTAGAGCGTTTTAGATAATTACTACCAAATTTTATTGATCATGTTGTAATTCTTTTGAAGATATGATTATGATATTCATAAAGATTTGAATTTCTATTATCATTTTTTTTTTTTTGGTAAGAATCCACAAATAAATGTTTATACATAAAAAATAATTAGAATCTAATTGGGATTCAGCTGGATATGCCAATGAGCTTAAGGAACAAATAAACAATAATTATTAGAATAATATTGTACCTATTCTGTAGAAAAGAAGTACAAGAATAGAGCATCTTTGCAGTTTTTTTTTAATGTAAACTATCAAAACATTTTGATTAACATTTTTGAATGTATTCTATAGTGTGAAACTCAAAGAATAAGAGGTGTCCTTCAACCAAACATGGTCTACTAAATGAATTACATGCAAAACCTGTCAACTTAATAGCAACCACATTCATTGTTTTGTTAATGAAAATCCACACACCAACAACCATAAAGCTACAACAACAAAATACATTGTCTGCAATTGTCTACCATTAAAACAAAAGTTGAAAGTAGCTAACCCTAGTAATTATGCAGATAGGGTGAGAGCCAATAAAAATTTGATAGAGAAAAAAAAAAAACAAAAAAAAAAAAAAACAATTGTTTGCTGCTAATCTCTGTTATGATTAGTAGAGATTGGTTTTTATTATTTTTTGGAGGTAATGTTAGTTAAAGATATATGTGCTAACTATTGTTTGTCGGTACAGGTTATGGGTTTCTTGAATGGTGTTTTTCTGCAGCTTATGAGCATCTTAGGAAACACCGAAACCAACACATAGGAATCTCTTAGGAAATTAATTTACGTCACAGCCTACAAAGTAATTAATTTTGTACAAAGAACATTATACTTTTAGATTTCACAATTCAAAACACAAAAAATCTATGAAATATTGACTAAAATATATGAAATAATAAACTTTGTATATAGAACATTACACTTTCAGATTCAAAGTTCCACAATTTCAATCCTTCTTTAAAAATAGCAAAACAAGTAGGAGGGAAAACAAAAACTGAAAATTAAATTGAATTCAGTAGTTGCAATTTTTCCTTCTTCAATTTTTCTTCTTTGATGCATTTTGTTTAGTAGCATTGTTTCGTTTGTGAAGCATTTAATAGGCATGCTATCATCATCTGATTTTCCATCTTTAGCACGTATGGAAGTTGCAAATAGAGAATTGTTGTCCTCTGTTGTTTTTCTTACAAATTCGTCTTTTGTGTCCTACAATAATTTTCACTTTAATTAAAAGGTGCTTAAAAAATTTACAAACATCTAATGAATCCTTAAACAATAAGTTACAATTCTCTTATAAACAAAGTTAATATTGCTTTTTTGTATTACATTGGCTTTGAAGGTATCATAAGAAGGTTTAATATATTATTTTTAATTTCATGAGAACTTCTTATGTACCAAGCAGATGTGCATAGAAAGTAATATGCATTAGACTACATAATATTATGACAAATTCAAAGGGTAACATTAATTATCAGAAAATTGTGTTTTATATCTTTAAGTTTCTGCCTTCTATATTAATGTTCGCTTCAACTTTTGAAATGATCACTCCAATAGAAACAATCTTAGTATCTGACTAATTGCCATCTCTTGTCTAGTCAGTTACATGTTTTGGTTCATGTTTTGAATTTGAAAGCTATTTTAGACATTTACATCTAACATTACCATCAAATAATTATTGTACTATCCCTTTGAAGTATGTAAAAAGAATGTGAGCTTGTTATTTCTTTCTAATACAATGCTTTTCTGTGTACTATCAATAATATATACTAATCAGAAGATTCTAATTTGGTTTTTGTACCGGGCAGTGGAAGCAAAACTATAGCTTAGCATAATCCCTATGACAAAGAAATCCAACTCAAATTATAACTTTTGTTTTTTGGTAGAACATATTGTATGTAGTAGATATAAACTATATGGTTGTTACCTCTACGTTACCAACCATAGAAATACAAAGAGTAGTACAACCTCAACAACCATTATGATTTTAATCAACAATATTGTACACTAACGCATCAAGCATAAATTGTCAATATGATTAGTTAGTAATAGGAAAAGAAGAAAACCTAAGAACTCATAAATTTAGCAAAGTATACATACATACATCATGACCTATACCATTAGTTTTTATTTATTTATCTATGAGATTATTGCATTCATAGTACTATACTGACCTAGCAAGCTAGAAATTCTCAAATATCTTGAGTATTCTAATGACAAATATCATAACGAAATCTTAAAAATGCTAAAGACCACAAACCAAATATAAAATTTTGTTATGAAATTGAAATTAATAATTATAGAATTCTAACATGACGAAGTCCGAGACAATAAGAAGAGAATATTAATAAAGATAACGTATGTAAGAGGTAAAGCTATAGAAATAGAATTGACATTTCTATTTGAAATTACCTCTGCTTGCATCTCTGCAAGTTCTTTTACAGTCTTAGATACAATTTTTTTTTAGCTCTTTTGTCAATCAAAATGAATGTTGTTGATTTGGTCTTATTTTCTACTTGGATTTGTATCTTATAGCTGTTTCAGTTGCAAAGTTTTTAGTATAATGTATATTTATATTGTGTGTGCATTTGTAAATTTACAAATAAGACTCTTTACCATCTTTTCAGTGGTTACACTTGAACATTGTATTAATGCTTTTCATGTAGAACATTGTATTAATGCTTTTCATGGGATTCTATGTGTTTTTTGAAGAACAAATTTTTTTTTGAACGCTGGTCTATTTCACTTAATGTAATAGTAAAATATGGAAGGGGGTGGAGGGTTAGTTGTTCTAATAATGATGCTAAAGTGCAGGTGTTCTTCTAAAGGAAATAAAATTGACTGGCTCTGTTTTTGAGTGCAAGGACAGGTTGGGAAGAAGTAAGTTGGTTAGATGTTATAGTCAAGCAAAGACAACTAAGAAAGAATGCCACCTTTTAAACTCATAAAAAGAAAAGAAAAGAAAAACAGACACACTCTTGTTTAGAAAATGACCTACTTGGCATCAACACATGATCTAGAAAAAATGATAATTGAAATCTCGTAAGTTATAACTAATGCAGATTTGGTTCAAGTTTTTTTTTTTTTTTTTTTTTTTTTTTTTTTTTTGAAATTGAAATTAGTAATTATAGAATTCTGACATGACGAAGTCCAAGACAATTAGAAGAAATATTACTAAAGATAATGTATGTAAGAGGAGAAGCTACGGAAATAGAATTGACATTTCTATTCGAAATTACCTCTGCTTGCATCTCTTTGATACCTTTGTCTCTAAGTTCCACTCCAAGTCCTTTATTTCATCTATTGATTTTCCATTATGCAAGGCAAGTTCTCCATCCTGTACTTCATGTGGTGCCCTTGGCATAATCTGTGTAACATTTACGTCCATTGTGGTGTTCAATCTATGCATCAACATTTAACATGATTTTCTGTTAGTTTGTTGAATATTTAATATTCTTATATTAAAAAAAAAAAAAAAAGAAGAAGAAATAGCATGGCAGTAGTTACTTGTTTTGAATTTTTGTGACTTCGGGAATGTCAAGGTTGACGTAGAGCTTAGTTGCAAAAGTGGATGATAGTCGATAGTCACCTACAAAAAATTGTAAAAAGTCTATTAGGATTTCTGATACTAAATGCTATATTCTTGCTAAATTGTTTAGTGGAATGTTACCTACAATCCATATTCCATCATAATTTAACTCTCCAAAATTCCATCAATATTTTCCCAAAATGCATATTATTCACACGTTGCAAGGACAAAAGCAAAACAAAAGAGAGACCACCACACAATGATGGGTGGTTGTTGGACTGATTGCCTAAAACAATCTTCAGTAACAGGTTGGCAATTAAGGATCGTTTGTCAATAGATCAAGGAAATCTTAATCCTGGCATAGAGTCAACAATGTACTTATTCTAATGAGTGTAGACTAGTAAAACTGATACCTCAACTTGCCAGAACTGACCTAATTTATCACATATGCGATCATGTTTTCTTCATAAAATAAGCTTATCTACCCAAAATCCCAAAAGCTTATAGACACAATAAAATCAAAATGGCCTATTTACCATTAGAGGAATCGTAAGAGAGAGTTAACAGCTCTTGCACTTATATATACAATATTCTCGAAACAACTTCCTTAATATACTAATGGATGAAATCATGAAACCCGATTGACTCATTTTATTACCCATTGCTAGATACCTATTAAGTAGAAAACCAATTAGACATATAGATCATGATAGAATATATTAATATCATAGTTACAAAATCAAACAATCCCAAAATATTTTCACCAACCAACTCAAAGAAAAAAAAAACCCAATACAAATTTTGTTAGATTCAAACAGTAATATAACAAACGGTAATTTACTAACATCTTACATAAAAGATGGTAGAAGACATCTTAATTGAATTCAATTGAGTTTAGGTTGATAGGTGAGAAATTGGCGAAGGACAAAAAAAACTAAATTAAAAAATATATTGGACTATCCTAACTATGAACAAATAAGTAAATCACAGCCACAACAGCTGAGCCAAATACCTCATCATTTTTTTCTTTTATGCTAAAATTTTCTCAAACTTAGTACTCTTCTTCTTACTATATCTGAGATCTCTTACTAAATTTGAGATCTTTTAGGTAATCCACTCAAGCGTTGTATTACTTCTATGCTCTTCACTTTTTACTCAAACTTGTTTTCATAGCTCATATTTAAACAATCGTAGTAGAAAATTTTCTATTATTAGTAAAATTCGTGTATACACAAATTACAGTTTCATGTAAAGTGTACATACCCATACTCTATATCTCTAAGGAAGGAAACATCACAAACCCTTTACATATGTGGGTTAGATTTAAAACAAAATACATATATTCCAAGTCTGATAAGCCAACTCAATGGTAGAAAAATGTTCTTTATAAAATTAGATAGTAACATATTTTACAAAAGGGGGCAATCATTTGTAAGTCTCCTTTGTTGCCCATATTCTGCAGTATACAACAAAGTGATTTATCTATCTAGGTACAATGGGCAATAGCATTGGCTCTTCTTAAGCACAATTCAATATAGACAAATGAGATAGAAAAGAAAAATAGTAACATAACAAATACAAAAAGTACCATTGTTCCGGCCCTCGAAAAATCCATAAATAGAACCCTTTCCTAGCCCAAAAATACAGAAAGTTCCCTCCTTTCCCACAAACTCAAGAGGGCTGAGACCACCAACAACTTTCCATAGCAGTTAGATCAACTTCTTAAAGAAACCTAAAGAAAGCATGACCAAAAACATATAAAGCTTTCTCCTTTTTCTTATTGAACAAAGAAACCCAGCAAAGGCAGCTCCTTTTCCCATTCACCCTCAACAACCAACAGAACAACCAAAAGCAAAAACATATACAGCAAAGCAAGCAACAAGGCATGAGAGCAAAAGTCAAAAAGGGGATATGAATAAAAAGCAGGGCAAAGAAAAGAGAAGAGAAAGAAGCAAAGATGACCTAATAACATTACCCCACTTCATTCTTACTTTCTTCGTTCCTTCTCTATATCCAACTATTGATGCTTATAATAATAAGTTCCAACAGATATGAAAAATGTGTTTTAGATTTATGTCTCCATTTTTTTAATATTATTTCTGTTTAATTTTTTTTTCAAACTTACCTCTTTGTCAACAAAAATAATAGCAATATTGATTAGATCATGGTTGTTTGCTATGTTAACTGCATCCCACATTCACTGATGTCTGGTTCAAAGTTTTGTACTCCATTGTGATTTGAATTTGTAATATTTGAACATTCTAAACATCAGTAAATAGCAGAGTACTGGAGTTGTTCTTCCATGAAATCTAAAGCCCAAAACCCACAAACACCAAAAAAGAATAAATGCTATAGAGACCACAATCATAAATCAACAATCATAATGTATATGTGAGAAAAAACTCACAAAATCAAATTGAGTTCGAAACTTCAAATACACAGGGAAAAGAAAAAAAAGGAAAAAAACAAATTTAATTAAGTATCCTAAAATCCAAAAAATTATATATAAGTATATAATCCATATAGGCTCTTATAGAATCAAAATCCCATAACCTTTCTAGCAAGAAGAGTATTAATATAATATATACAAACATATATAAGAACCGTATACAGATATAAAAAGAAACCAACTTGAACTAATTGATCCTAAAACCCAAAAATTCATATATAACCCAATTGGAAAATTATGGTCTTTTAAGAGAAAAACCTAGAAAATTTGCAGCAACCACTATTTCAATATTTCAGGATAGTTAACATACATGAACAATGAATACTATTCAATAATCCTAAACAAGTAAATATCATAAAATTAGTATTTTAAATTATCTCATTGGACCCATTGTAATAGCTTGACATATCAATGGCCAAAAATATCATTCAGATGCAATTACTAACATATCAAACAAACATAAACCCAAAAAAAAAAAAAAAAAAAAAAGCGTGGTTTGAGCAACGTAGCAGATCTATATTAATGAGCTATTACAATATTAAAAAAAATTATTAAAAAAAACTATTTGAAACTGCCAATCTAAGAACCAAACGCAGAGGCAATAGTTTGACAGAGCCATCCATAAATGGGTTAGGGGAAACGATTGGGAGACTAAGAAAATAAGGAGAATGAACTTTGTGAAGAAGAAGAAGAAGAAGAAGGTCATGGGAGTGCATTAGAAAGAGAGAGAGTTTGATCAGGTGGTTCTATTATCCAAAAGAAAAACTAAATCTAACACAGATATTTGATATTAGAAACCGTTCTATCCAAAATTCCTTACTCAAAACTGAATCTAAGCCAAAACTTGAATGCAATCCAATACAATACAATCCAATCCAATCCAATCAAAATACCCAGACCTAAATCATATTTAAACCCAAATTTAAAGAACCAAAAAACAAAGACTAACCAGTGGAGGATATGGATCTGATGGTCTGTCTCTTTATTTCTCTGTATCTGCCTCTCTCTATCTTCGTATCTCAATACCTCTTGGACCTTCCATCGTATTTAATTTTGACCAGTGGTAGTTCTCTCTATCTCCATATCTCAATTCCTGCATGCACCTTCAGGTTACCGGTGCCGATTGTGGTAGTCTAAGTCTACCTCTTTCTCTGTTTCTTTCTCTCTATTTTTATTTCTATCTCTGTGTGCATAGTATTTTAACCAGTTATTTTTTTTTTTTTTTTTTTTTTTAGAGAGACTTTTAAATGGTGTCATAGCATTGCCAAACAATATAATTTGTAGCTTTTTAGCTTATACGTGGCTGAATTTTAGATGGGCATTTTTCCCAACATGGCAGCACCTCCTTAATTGCAGGAAAAGGTTTCTACTATTATATATAGTATATGATATGTGATATAGATTAGTACTAATAACAACTTACTATCTATAATTTGTTGTGAAAATATTTTAGAAGTAACACTTCTCGAATATAAAACGGTGCAAATATTTGCAACATTATGACACGTACATCACTATATATATTTGCAAAAGAAAATTTATATACTAAACTATCTTATTTTAATTACCTTAATAAAAATGCTAAACACAATGACTTATGATAATCACAAGAATTTGAGTTTAATAAAAGTAAGAGTAATGTTACATCTATAATATTTTCATAATAATTTCATAACAAATCCCATGTGGTAGGCTGTTATTAATTTTAATTTAGACCCAACATTGTTATTACTTTTTTACCCACTAATAACAACTTGTCACATACCACATTAGGTCTTGTCTAGATTAGCAAGGTAAATATAGGTATATTATGATGTTTATTGTAGGATTTGATATAATTGAATGATAATATCTAAGGAATATAAAAGTATATATTGTAAAGCAAATTAGGTGCGTCAAATTATAGTTATGAAAACATGTTTTTGAGTTTTTTTTTTTTTTTTTAAAGCATAATAAGTGGAGCAAAGCTATAGAGGGTAATGTTTCTCTATCGTTAAGAAAGTTCTCTCTAGCTTCTCTTAGGCAATAGAATTGCAGTCCCTTCCTTTGAACGTGGTTTTTTTCTTCTAGGAAATAACAAGGTTATTTTTCTGACTTGTTGGGCTTTTTTCCACGGGTGTTGGGAAGCAGTTTGTTTGTCCTAGCCTTCTATCAAATTTTTCTTCTCTTTTTTCCTCTACCTACACAAACTCTTTTTTCCTAATGGATGATCTTACAAAAACATGGGATTGTCTTACACTGTCCGACAAGGAGGGGCTCGGGTCCCGCCTAGATGAGGAGTTTAGCTCGGAAGAACACTTTATTGCTTCACATTTCCTTATTAAGCGTGCCTTAAACATCGATTTCATTGCAAAAACCTTCACCCCTCTTTGGCGATCACGTAATGGCTTTCAGGTTTGCAACATGGGTAATCTCAAAGTTCTATTCGTTTTTGACAACAAGGATGAAGCTTATACGGTCCTCTTGAATGAATCATGGAGCTATGATAAGCATTTGGTGGTAATGCAACGCTATGATAACATTTTGATGAGAATCAACAAGCATTAAAGGATCCATTGCATGTTCCAATTGGGCCTATTACTAGAGCAAGATCCAAGAAGATAAAAGAAGCACTTAATGGGCTTATTCAAGAGATTTGAGCTAATCCTAACATAGGACATTCCAAGCTTGGCCGAAAAGAAGATGAAGGCATAATAAATTTAATCCAAGCTATTGAGGACTGATCTAGCTTAATTGGGCATGATTTATGGTATGAATTAATGGCTAATTGACTTTTTAGCTTCATATCAATTCATAGATATTTTTCCTATTTTGGAGTTGCTAATTTCAGACCAAATCTACCTTAATTTTAGGCTTCTATTATTACAACATTTGTTTAGCTATTTTCCTATTTTAGAGTTGCTAATTTCAGAACAAATCAACTTAAATTAGGCTTTTATTATTTAGTACATTTTTTATATTTTCCTACTTTTAGTCATGTCTTATAAATAGCATGCACTCATTGTAATAGATGATTTATTGAATAAAAATCAGAAAAAGGTGAGGTTTTGATCTTCTTTTGGTTCTTTAAGAACTGTGGGATTCTTCCTTGCAACGTTCAAATTTTATACCTTCGGTTCTTGATTCAGTTATAATCATTGGGTCGAGGTCTATTACTTATACCTTTGGTTTGCGTTTCATTTATAAACGTTGAGTTGGGGTTTCTATCAAAATCTGAATTTTAGCTATCCTAGGCAAGTATTCCAATATTATTTGTTAGGTCTCAAAGCGTGTCAATTGAGGTTCATATCATTTGGTATCAGAGCACAAGTTCTAAAATCAGTTTTACCATCCCTTTATCTTTTGTTTCCTGTTATCATCCTATCTTGTTCCTTTTGTGTTCTTTATTCCTTGTTCTTATTTTGTTACGTGCACTAGGTTAAAATCTTGCACCAAGCTCCCCAAAAAAAAAAAAAAAAAACGTGAAAAGAAAAAAGAAAAAAGAAAAAAGAAACTTCAGAAAAGAAATAGAAAATAGAAAAAAATATTGTTTGTAGGTTCAATTCTCTCAGACCAAAATATTGTTTTCTTTTGTCCTCTTCCTTTGATATATTGTTTCTATAATATTTTCTTATCATCAGTATTAGTTTAAATACTACAAGTTGAATTTCTTAATCAAGTTTATTAGTTTAATGAAGAACTGAAAAGGGGAAGCTATGAGTGGAAAAAGGCAAGAGAGTGTGAGACTAATATCGGGAAAAAGCCAATTTAAGAGTGAAACACAAGTGTGAGTGACATAATTTGAGTGCAAACACGTGAGGGAGTATTATGAGGAATTATTTCTAACATTTTTCTATAGTTTCAAAAGTATTTCTTCCAAGGGAGAAACATCAAATACGGAAGAAGGGGAGGAGTCGTCCTTCATGTTGTAGGCTATGCGACGACAGTTTGAGTGCATGAACGTAGTATTTAATGAGATTCAGAATCAGATGGATAGGTAAGATGTTGTTATTGCTACTTTGCATAAGGAGCACCCCCAAAGAGCCCCTAATGCTAGAAGGCAAGAAAGGCTTGCACACATGGATGATTCTGATAATGACCACGAGGATGAGGTCGAAGATAAAGAGGGTCAAGCTTCATTGAACCATGAGGGCAGGTTCATGACAAGGGGAGAAAGGCGTGGTAGATGTTTCTGAAGAGATCTAAGATGGCAAGATGGGACTGACAAAAACCTAGGAAACGTCAAAATGAAGATACCATCATTCTAAGGGAAAAGCTATCCTAAAGCGTACTTGGAATGGGAGAAGAAGGTGGAGTTGATCTTTGACTGCCACAACTACTCTAAGGAGAAAAAGGTAAAACTCGTTGTCATTAAGTTTACTGACTATGCTATTATATGGTGGGATTAACTTGTGATGAATAGAAGGAGAAACCATAAGAGGCCTATTGAGACTTGGGAGGAAATGAAAGCCAGCATGAGGAGGCGGTTTGTCCCTAGTCACTACTATAGGGACTTATATCAGAAATTACAAAGTCTTACTCAAGGCTATAAGAGTGTGGATGACTACCATAAGGAGATGGAGATT
>OY770007.1:26535572-26588072 GCA_963669245.1 Quercus cerris
GTAGGATACCCCAACACCTTTTACAACCTTCACCTAATGTCACTTGTTGGAAAAGTTGGGAGATCAGTTGAGACAGATGGAGTTGTGGTCTTACAGCATGCTAGAAAAGCATAGAAAATGAAAAATGGAGCTAACTTGTGATCTTGGTTTTAGAAACCAGCCAAGTTGCTGTTTGTTCCGAACCTTTGCTTCTGTTGTAAGACTAAGCAATTGTGAGAGACTATGGGGTCCTTAAAGAAATTAGGAGGCTTCTTGAGCTTAGAAACAGGTGCGTCTGTTGGGCTTAGATCTCTTGGCTAGCCAAGTCCGAGGATGCATGTAACAACGATACTGGCCTTGTTATGAGTAATTTTATGGACAAATTAAGTCGTTAAGTGGGGAAACAAAATTTTTTTGGATCCAAAAATAGTAATGATGTTGCGAGAAGAGTTTCTACTAAACCATGAGAAGGTTGATTTCAAACTGATTATGAAGCAATATTGGTTGCTAGGTGTTGAGAATGATAAAGCTATAGTGAGAAATGGCTGTGAGAAGGAAGACTTGAAAATTTGAAAGAAGAAAAATATTCATTTCATGATTTAGTGTGTTTTTCTTAATGAGTTTTCAATGAATCTGACCCTTCTATTTATAGTGGAGAGATGACGAACAGTAGATGGGTAGTTGAGAATGAGGATGAGAATTTTTGGTGAGAATGGTAGGCACCAAACGAGAATGGTAGGTGGGAGACCGGTAGGCATCAAACGAGAATGGTAGGTGGGGAGACTGGTAGGCACCGAATGGGAATGGTAGGTTGAAGTAGTGACCCAATGTAATTTCAAGTTTAAGAAACACTTATGAGAGTTCATTTGTTCTTTGAAAAGGAAGCCTTGATGAAGTTTGGAGGATAACCTTGAAGGAGTCCAAACTAAATGGATGATTCTAAAATTTTGATTTCAGGAGCTTGAGTTTTGGACACTACCCGTACTTTAGAGAAGTGGGTCAAATTGGTGGTTTCCAAGTCCTAAATAAATAAACAAATTTCAAAATTAGAAACTTCGCGAAAATCTGAGGGGGACAAGTTTTGCTCGGACATCTTGATTTTTAGTCAAAGTTCACATCAAAGTCAAAAACTGTAGAACCACACTAATTGAGCACTTTTGGATTCTCAACTGAAGAAATAGATCCCAAAATTGGAATCTATGTGAAAAACTGAGCAAGACAAGTCCTTCTTGAAAATTTTGACTTTCGGTCAAGATTTATGCAAAAGTCAACTTTCTGAAAATTGGATGTTTGTACCATTTCTAAGTTTTGAATAAAGAAATAGATCATAAAATTGGAATGTACTTGAAAAATTGAGTGAGACAGGTCCATTTTGAAAATTTTGACATTTTGGTCAAAATCAAAGGTCTAACTTGGTCAAAGCCCCCCCTTTTTTTAATTTTATTACAGGCGATTTGGATCTAGGTCACCATTTCGAGTTAGGTCCTTGAAGTCGGGTCAAACCGAAGTGGGAAGTGACATCATTAATGATGTCACGCTTAGCGTCTGGCGCGTGTAAGGCGCGTAAAGTGTTGTCAGCACGTGAGAATTAAGGGTAGCGCGTGGTGCACGTGTTCGCTAAGGAAGCGATTCCCGAAGCTTCTGGACGCACGTGGCTATGCTGCTAGACCTGGAATTTTCAGGTTTGGTAGATCGAAGGTTGTAGTAGACCCCTATAGGGTCAGTTTTGTGAAATTGTGAACAGATGTGCATAGTTTTGAGGGACTAAGCCATTGGTCATCATGAGTTTATGGCGGCGTGTGAAGGCTCCGTTGTTGATGATCTTTCTGGGTTTTGTATATCAAGGGCCACTGGATTGAGTGGTAATGCTACCTTCGTAAAGTGAGGTCTGGATTTGTATGAATGTGAAGGAGTAGGCCATGATCTTTGAAGCTTTTGACGTCACGTGGCAACGCGTGGCTGGGCATTTGGACTTGGAATGGAATTTTTAGGTTTGGTAGATCGAAGGCCGTAGAAGACTTCTGTGGTGTCAGTTTTGTCGACTTATGGCCTTCTGGTCTACTTTGGCAGTTCTGATAGAGTGACAATTAAGGCGAATTGGTTCCAGGGTACCCACTAAGTGTCTCTTACTAATTTCAAGGGTTGGTGGCACAGTTGCTTTGAACAATATGCTACTCTTTTCCGGCCTAGAACTTCATCCAAGGTCTAGTGCAATAGTTTCTTCTAGATGGCATGTTATTCTTTGCAGATCTATAAGCCCTTTATGAGGTCTAGTGCAATAAATTCTTTCTAACAACATGATCCTTCTATGGGCATTTACCCTTTTTTTTTTCAAGGTTTGGTATAGTATTTTTTGAAAATATGGTATTTTAACTATTTACACCTCTTTTTTACTTTTGTCCATTACTTTCTGAAGATCTCTATATAAGGCCACTCGAGGCATGCATTAAGTTGTACAAGCATGGCCTCCAATGGGTAACATATTACCTTAAGTGTAATGAAATTATGCCTTTTCTTTTCTTCTTCTTCTTCTTCTTCTTCTTCTTTTTTCTTTTTTTTTTTTTTTTTTTTTTTTTTTTTTGTAGGCTAGAGATTAAAATTGAAGCTCTCTCGCTTTGTGGATTTTTTTTTTTTTTTAACACATGCCATGAGATTTTCTTTTGACAATTTCTTTTTTGTTGTTTGTTTTTGTTATGCAGCATGCTTTCCTTATTCTTTGGGCATTATCAAGCTTTACACCAACATTCTTAGCCTGATGTCCATCTTTATTTGGCGGCTTTACATTTCATTGAACACAACGTTCTTATAGTGATGTTTGTCTCCATATTATCACTTTCTTACATTGCAACAACAATCTCTTAGCGATATCCATCCTTGACTTTCTCATAGCGGCAGTCATCTAGGCAACAATGTTATCACAGGTGTTCATGATACAATGATGCTATTACTAGTACTTGACTTTGAAGTTATACTGGCCTTTGTCTTGGCAATTAAGCTGCACCAATATTTGTCTTTGCAACGCAGCCATATAAAGAATCTTTGCAACGTAGCCACATCAAGAGTCTTTACCATGAAGCCGCACTAGCATTTGTCCTTGTATTGAAGTCATATTAACACTTGCCTTCACAATGAAGCTACATCCATATTTTTCTTCGCATCGAAATCCTGTCACCACTTATCTTTGTCATGAAGCTGCGCCAACACTTGCATTTGCATTGAAGCGTCACCATTACTTTGTCTACTAAAGCAATATTTGTACTTGCATCTACTATGAAGTCACACCATCATTTGCCTTTGTAATGAAGTTGCACTAACGCTCTTCTTTTACCATAAAGTTGCCTTGACACTTTATTTGCATTGAAGCCATGCCAATATTTATCTTTGCCATGAAGTCATGTCAACACTTCATTAGCACCGAAGCTGTGCCAACATTCATCTTTCCCATGCCAATACTCATCTTAGCCATGAAGCCATGTCAATAGTTCATTTGCATTGAATTCGTGCCAACATTCATCTTTGCCATGAAGCCACGTCAACACTTCATTCGCACCGAAGCCGTGCCAACATCCATCGTTGCCATGAAGCTACGTTAACACTTCATTTGCACCGAAGTCGTGCCAACGCTCATCTTTGTCATGAAGCCACGACAACACTCCACATTAGCACTTGCACTTGCATTGAAGTTGTACCAATATTAACCTTTATAATAAAGCTACATCAGCAAGAATTTTCAGAGGCAACATAGCTTAGACATTGAGCGTGCATAGCACTCTAGCCAGACATCAAGATTTCAGAGGTGGCAACATGACGTTGAAGATTGAATGTTCAATATGTGTGTAAAACACCCTTGAACGTTTAGATCCCAAATTACAAATTATCAATTCAAGCTTATTATCAAACAATTAATGTGCGGAACATGAACATAAGCCAAACACAGAATTGATAAACAATCTAAGCCAATTATAATCAAATCCACAATAGAAAATAAATGGCAAAGATAAAGGAAGAGAGATGCAAACACAAGGACAACACGCGATGTGTTATCGAAGAGGAAACCGAAGCCCTCGGCGTAAAACCTCTCCGCCGCCCTCCAAGCGGTCAATAATCCACTAGAAAATGTAGTTGGGATACATGAATAGCAATAGACTCTCCAAGCCTAATCTACCCAAGTACCTAAGGCCTCCAAGCTTCCTCCTCCAACGAGGTTTCGCCGAACCTTTTTCTTTTTTAGCTTACTGGATTCCGCTATAACCCATAGCATCAACCAATAACCATTGGTTCCTTCTAAACTGCTTCCCTTAGAACCAAAAGACCTTCTCACAGACGTGGGTACGATGAGAAAATGATTTGGTCAAGAACCTTTCAAGGATGTATCAATGGAGAGGAAGAGAGTAGAGGAATTTAAAGAGTCTCTTAGTGAATATTAAGGATGAGGCAATCTTGTTTTTCTCTAGGATTTCTCTCACAAAATTCTCTCTAGAAGCTCTCTACATTTTGTGGGTATAAGGGTTTATATATGGTGGTGTGTGTTTGGAATACGAAGAGACAGTTTTTTCCAAACAGGGTAAGTTGGTGACTTGGCCTCGCTACTGGTCTAAGTCGCGAGTTCAAGTCGAGAGATAACGGTCTGGCCAGCCTAGGACTTTTGTCCTGTAGTGTGACAGCTAGCATGACCCTTCACCTCCCCGCATGCTTCTCACGTGTGCTGCAGTTGGCAGCTTGCAAGTCGCGAGTCAGTTGCGAGTCCTAGCCATGAGTCCCTACTTCTTTGCACATTGTTGAGCAATTCTTCATAGTCTCTCACATACTACTCTTACATGAATCCCACCTAAATACAGGGTTACTAAGTGCTAAATTACAAGCAAATTGGCATAGAATAAAGCCAACAAGATGGTTGGTAAAATTAAACCTTACAATCTCCCCCTTTGGCTATTCCATGACAAAACCCTATAACAAACTCTAGACTTAACGCGTGAGTTGAGAACAATTGGAAAACTCACTCACACCTAACTCTAGAATCTGGGTAGCTCTTGAACCATAAGAACAAGTATCTCCTGAAACACAACAACACAACAAGTTCATTGTATGCAAAAAACATGTACTACATATGGAGCAAGCACAATGCGATCAAGCAAAATGGAATATAGCAATAGACCATGACAAAACCAAAATAGGCAATCACTACATACGAGTGATCACAATGCTCATTCACACTTGGAATGAACATCTGGACATTCAAGCTGATAAACACAAAGCAAATCACTTAAATGACCAACACTCAACCAATGCACAATACATGAAGTATATGCATCTAGGAATAAAATCCTACAAGGGCACAAGAGTGAGAGTACTTAAAGAAAATGCATAACATTTAGCAGCAAGTACTTGGAAACCTTAAAAGCTTACAAAAGCAACAGGTACAAACATAAACTAAGAACCTTAAAAACCTACAAAGGTACCAGGTACAAACATTAAACTCATAAAGTAAAATATGCTGAATAACATCATATTAAAAAAATACCACCAAAGTTTCAAAACTATCCAAGAGTTATCCAAGAGTTATGAGTTTTAGCCAAACAATAACTAAAGCCATAGTGTATCGAACCAATAATAACAGTAGTTAACCAAAACACAGTATCAAAGCTATAAACATAACAACATAAGATAATGAAAGCTCCCCTTCAAACAAGCATTCCCCCTCAAGTGTAACCCAAAAATTCTCTCCCTTTTTGACTGAAATGGCCAAAGGGTCACTGCTCCTGGTTGGTGTAAATGCTGTCAAACTTAGCAGAAAGTACATCAAGTTGATCCTGCATTGCTGTCATCCTTTCAGTGTGCTGATTTTGAACCTTTCTGAGTCCATCAAGCCTCTCTAGGATGATCTAAAATGCATCAGGAGGTACAGCTAATGAAGTAGAAGCCCTGCTCCTCTTGGCTCTGCTTCTGGGTGTGGAAGTCTGTCCTGTAGCCTCTGCTTCAATTTCCATAAGATCACCTTCTCCTTGGTCACCCTCCTCTTCATCTCCTGAAAGACGAACTTGTATCCTTATGAGGGTGAATTTGTTTATGGCTGATAGAGGAGTCATGGGACTGATATCTTGAGGGATCTCAACACCTTTTAATCTGAAAACCCTCATAATAAGACTGAGAAAGATCAGCTTGGGCCTAGAAGTGGTTTTAGTCTCATCCACTATAGTGTCAAAGATGTGAGAGCTGATGTCAATGAAGGTTTTCTCCTTAAGTTCCATGAGGAAGATAGCTCTGGCATTTGTTAGTGTAGTCATCTTCCTTATTGGATACAGGTTGTACATCATTATGGTGGTTAGACACCTCATGTCAGTAGGAAAAGCATTAGTGTTGAGACGTCTGTTTTCTTTAACACCACCAATCCAAGCCTGAACAGTGTCTAAAGATAGCATCCTGTCTTTGTAGTTAATGAAGTCAGAGTCCTCTAATTCTTCAAGACCTAGCACCTCATCAATGTCATGTGCATCGATGGTGAATTCCTTTCTTCTCACGCAACAGCTCAACTCCTCCTCCCTTATCACAGCATTTGCATAGAATTCTCTGATTAGAGGCTCACAGACAGGAGGTAGGCCACTCAACAATCTTTCCCAACCTCTACCCTCAAAACAACTAGGAATAAATGTGTCCTTCAAATCCCTTAAATCAACAAATCTCTCCTGAATGATGGTTCCCTTCAAGAAATAGTCCCTATATCTCTCAAAATGATGAACCGGCCTAAATAGGTTAGGGTCCATTTTTAGCCTTTTATCAGATTTCTTAGTAGGAGTCTTCTTCTTTGTAGGAGATGGGGCTATCTGTAAACAAACGGAAAAAGGCCACAACAAGACATAGCACAATGGATGAAATTCAAAACATTAGCAACAGTTTAAACAACCCAGAGTTCTTTAGAGCACAAACCCAATCACATTTTTCAACAAGTAATAATCAGAAGAACAGAAGCAGTGAAAACCAGATTACCCAAATCAAGACCTATGGTAATAAGATATGACATCATGAGAATGAGATGATCAAACCAACTCAGAGTAGACAAAAAAACAAAAAAAAAAAAAAACAAACAAACAAACAAACTATCTTTTTAAAAAAATAACACCCAAATAGAACTGGCCAAAACCCAATCATAGAGAGAAAAACCCAGTAAATCCGAACCACAAACAACATGGGTAAGAGAAATACCAAATAAACACCTTTGATAGACTAAACATGATATCACACATGTAGAGAATACTATAAACAAAGTAAAGCCAGGACTAGAACATCAAATCTCAACACTCATAAACCCAAACCAAGTTCGAACCCATTAAACCTCATGAACTCAGAAACACTTCACAAAACAAGAAAGAAATGCTCAAATCAAGCACAATGAAGTGAGATAGAGAAAACCCATACCTTTTTCTTGATGTTTGAAGTAGACATGATGCAAAAATGAAGCTTTTTCAAGAGAGACATGAAGTGTTTGAGAGAGAGAAATGAGGAAGATAGTGAACAGTCACAAAAATTCGAGGGAAAAATTGAAAAACAATTATAAAAACTGTCTTTAAAACGCAAAACACGCATTTTTCGCGACTGGATTAAGTCGGCAGTCAGTCGCCAGGGTAAGCCGCGAAACACTGTGAAACCAAGATTCTCAAAAACTCTTCCAAGTGTTTTTCGCAACTGGAAGGTCTACCCGTAAGAGTGTCGCGAGGTGAGTCGCAAAAATTTCTAAGTACCCTCGTGACTGGACCTTCCACCCGTGAACAAGTCGCCACATTAAGCCGCAAAAATCATAAAAACTCAAATTTTGAAAAATTTTCTAAGTATTTTTCGCGACTGAGACCTTGACTCGCCAATGAGCCGTGAAAATCTTGAAGTGAGCTCGTGACTGGGGCATGCGACTGGACAAACCCGTGACTAAGTCGCCCAAACAGGGCAATACTGTTTTTGAAATTTTTAACATTTTTGTAAAAACAAAATACTTTCCAAAAACAAGCTAAAACACTTAAAAATGTTTTTGTGTTTGATCAACAAAGATTGAGCTTGTGAAAACACATTTAAACAAGTACAATCACACAAATGAATATGACATTTATTGAACATAAACTTGTGTGATGTGTGTGAGTATCAAAAATGAGATAGTCCTCAGTCTAATGTGAACCTTCAATGATCAATTCAATCAAGACATACACAACTAGCACTAGATAATGTGACCCATCTCAATTATAGAAGTATGCATATATGACCTCCCACATAAACTTGAGAACATAACTTTAAAGCTTTTCATTTGGCTCCATATACATCATATCATTTTATCATTTTGAATCAACATATCTCATTGTGAGATTGATGCCTGAAATTTTTAATATTTCAATTTGATGAGTTAGCCTTTGGCTTTTTGGGCATCATACATTTTATTTTGATCGCTTTCCCTTTTTCCTAGTCAAATACTAGTATGTGCGACAGGCTTTTGTAGCTCAATATCTCTTTTCATTTGGAGATTTACATTTGGTGAGCTCTTTGAGTAAAGCAATAAAATAAAGGTGGGAAGATATATAGGCACAAGTCTATGCATGTCTCAAGATCAACAAAACCATTCACTAATCATTCATGACAAGGTTGAAGATCTATTTACAATAGTCACATAGATTTTAGAATTTCTTCCACAATGATATGAGTGCATAAGAAACAAGTTTAGCTCGTAAATGCACAAAGCCATTAGTACAAAGGTACAAGGCAAAACACGCTTTGAGACAAACTCAACAAAGCCGATCAAACTTTTTAGGATTTTCTACTTTTTATGTGTTTTTGGATTTTTGACACAAAATTAGTAAAAGATTTAACAAAAGCAACTTAAATAACAATGTAAAAACATTTGAACCAAAGACAAACACACAAACAATATAACAACCTAAAAACTTGCAAGAAGCACACAACCAAGCATATTCACAAACATGGGAAGTATTAATGCATGGACATGTTGTAATGCTTATGCATGAGTACCCTTCGTCAGCCACACGTCACATGTGTTTGGGTGATATCCTTGACGGATTAGGTACGAGAGTTAGGACTTTCAAACCTTCTTATGAAGCTTTCCAAGCAATTTGTGAATGCACTGATCTTCATAACGTCCATCATCCTTGGATCACGGTTTTGACTTCTTGGTTGCTTTCCACCCCATGACCTCTCGGCATTTCTACTTTCTAGTGATCGAGGAGCGCTTGCATTGTTCAATGCTCTCAGCTTATGGTAGTTGGGTTTGGTATGCCCTTGCAATCCACAAAAGTGACAGAAATGATTCATTCTAGGACCCTATGTGATCTTGGAAGTGATCTTCCTCTAGCTCCAAATCTGGATTCTGATTGATAACGGGACTTATTCAACACCTGTTGATCAGCCACATTCTTCTTCTTTTCAGCCTTAATTTTCTCAAGAATAGACTTATCCACAGTCATCTCTTTGGCCTTAACAAACTTCACTTCTTTGGTGACATTGGCTGATGAGCTACTCCCTCCGATATATCCCGACCCGGACTTGTCTGAGGCATGTTTTTGAGATGAAATAACATCATCTAGCTTCTTGGAGGAGACCCTATCTATCTTGGCATGAGCTTGCACTACCTTTTGCTGAAGAAATCTCACTTTCGTGTAAGCCTCTGATAGCTCACTATTAAGTGTTTCAATCTCACACTTTGCCTCCTTGTAACGTACCAGCAGACTTTTGTAATCTTCCTTAGCTTTCTTCATCTTCTTCACAATCACCTTTGCCACCTTTGCATACTCACCCGATTTCTCAAGAAGTAAGGCGTAATTCTCTTGAAGACCAGATGTATCTTCATCCTCTTCAGCCTCTGATTCTTTAACAACCCCAATAGACTCCAAATCAGAATGCTCACCAAGCTCTTTCACAAGTGCACCCAAATCATCTGAGGATTCCACTTGTGCAATGGTCATGAATGCGGAGTAATTTCCTTCTCTATCACAGCTATCTTCAGAGTCAGAGTTTGATGAATTAGTGTCACTTAAAGTAGTAGCATAGACCTTTCCTTTTGACTTCAAATAGTTGGGACATTCCTTTTTGAAGTGTCCATGTCCATTACACTTGAAGCAAGTAATTCCTTAAGAAGATTGAGAATCTTTACCATCTTTTCTTTGGAATTCTTTCTTCTCCTTCCCAGAACTTTGAAATTTTCCTTTGTCATCAAATTTCCCACCGTTCTTGAGTTTTAAGAATTTCCGGAAGTTCTTTACAAGGTACGCCACATCTTTATCTACTACTTCCTCTTCCGAAGAGTCATGAGATGCCACTCTCTCATCAATTGTTTTAAGAGCAAGAGATTTACTCTTCTTCTGCGTGGGCAGTGACAATTCATACGTCTGCAATGAACTGACCAACTCTTGAACTTTAATGTCTTCAAGATCCTTACTCTCTTCTATGGCCGTTACTTTGGCATGAAAACTTTCTAGCAGTGATCGAAGGATCTTCCTTACAACTTTAGAATCCTCCATCTTTTCCCCCAAATTGAATTTGCCGACGACCACCTCATTCAG
Organism: Quercus cerris; assembly: GCA_963669245.1. NCBI lineage: Eukaryota > Viridiplantae > Streptophyta > Magnoliopsida > Fagales > Fagaceae > Quercus > Quercus cerris. The sequence continues at coordinate 26,546,102 of OY770007.1, forward strand.
CTTACTATAAAAAGAGTCAAAGGACTCATCCTCACTCATCTTTAGCTCCTCGAAGTGAGTGGTCAGCATCTAGAGTTTGGTGTCCTTCACCTTCTTAGTCCCTTCATAAGTTGTCTCAAGAATTTCCCATGCTTCCTTAGCAATAGTGATATGTGAAATCCTGTGAAATTCTTCCGGAGAGACACCACAGAAAATGGCATTCAAGGCTTTGCTATTTGCATTAGCCGCTGTGAGAGCTGCCTTATCCCAAGTGGATTTTGCGGCCTCCGATCTAGTCTAACCAACTTCAAATACATCCCACACAGCATCATCAATAGAACACAAAAATGCTCTCATTCGAACTTTCCAAAATGCATAATTATTACCATCAAAGAATGGTGGCACAGTTAGAGATTGAGACCTGTCCATCCCAAAACGGGGTCAAGGATCGCACTAAGGCATTTAAACCACAACAAGTACACTCGCTCTGATACCAATTGAATGTTCAATATGCATGTAAAACACCCTTAAACGTTTAGACCCCAAATTACAAATTATCAATTCAAGCTTATTATCAAACAATTAATGTGCAGAACATGAACATAAGCTAAACACAAAATTGATAAACAATCTAAGGAAATTACAATCACATCCACAATAGAAAATAAATGGCAAAGATAAAGAAAGAGAGATGCAAACACAAGGACAACGCGCGATGTGTTATCAAAGAGAAAACCGAAACCCTCGGCGTAAAACCTCTCCGCTTGTTGGGGTTTATGCCCTAAAATCCAATTTATTGGCATGTTATAAATAATTAAGTTATTTAATTATATAAGACTATTAATGAACTAATGAGACATTATTATAGTCCTTGAGATGCATTGTATGTGGTTTATGTGATTTAGTCACAGAATATATAAATCACAAATTCCTTGTAAACTCAAAATATAGTTCATAGTCGGTGATGAAATTGGGCGTTTCATCTGCGAAGACTATAACACATTAACTAAGATGGTTTGTCTTGATCATGGAAGTGTAGACTTCTAGTTGATGTGTTGATGTGTCTTAAGAGTTAAGACATATTGAACTGGACCACTGTGAGATTAATTATTCAATCAACAACTGTCACCTAAATAATTAATCTCATGACTTCTAATTTCATAGACTCTTAATCCTAAGAGGATAGTGAACCCGATCATGAAATGTAGGTTACTTTGATATATCAAGAGTGAGATCTAATATTCACGATCAAAACCTCAGTATGTTGGGTAACCACACGTAGTGTTGAGGGAACACATATTCTCTAGATGGAATCCATAATCTCTTTTTATAAAGACACAAAATATCCCTTTGAGATAAGTTTAATGGGAGCTGGTTATTTAGGGCGCCCACTTTAGTAAAGAGTTACTAAAACTTATATTTGTTGAAATTGGATTTCAATAAATGTGAATAACTAAAAGATTAAACCAGGTACTCAAGGATAAAATAGTTATTTATAAAGTGACAGTTCTTTATGACTTTGTTCACTATGGATATTTTATAGAGGGGTCATATGATATCATTAGAGTCTTGGGATATAATTTATTAATAAGGCTAGAGTGCAATTATATTTATATAGTGGTATTAAATATAATTAATGGTAACTTTGGACTTGTCAATAGTTGACAGAAAAGCCCAAGGCCCATTGGAGCTAGTATCTTATTGGTCCCTTTTGGTCCCACTCCAAGCCACACACTAAAGCCCAATTGGAAAGGCCCAGTAGGCCAGTCCAATTAGATAATCAGTTAGTTATAAAGGGAGACACATACAGAATTTTATTTTAAGAGAGACATCATTGTGAAATGGTGTGTATGTGTGAATGAAGCCACTCGATTATTCTCCCTTGGAAACTGATTGAGAGACCACACTTCTTGGGCGTAAAATGGAATTGGAGTGAAGATTAAAAGTGTTCCCAAGTATTTCTAATCTTTTGTTTTGAATTCCACCGCACCAAGGTACGCTATCTTGTTCTTAAATTCTGAAATTTATATAGTGCATGTTATCAATCATGAATGAAATAGATCCATGTTTGTTGCTTCCACTGTGTGTTTTGTATGAGATACAAAACCAGATTTTCCAACAATTGGTATCAAAGCCAGGTTTTCATCTCATGCTTGTATAACATGTGATTGAGTTTTAGAATCAAAGAAAATCATTTTCTAGGTGTTATGGGATTCTTGAATCTATAGTGATTGTTCTATATAATCACGTTTAGGATTTTTGATTTCATAATTTGTTTTAAGAGAAGGTGATTGACTTTGCGTTGATGTGAAGAGAATTTCTATTAATATGGAATTCCATCTTCAAAAGAAATTCTCTTGGCCACACAATTAAGATACGGATCCATTCAAAAGAAAGTAGTTATTGTCCAATAGAAATTCTTTTTAGAGAACTTCGTTGCCAAGGATAACCGTTCATGATGATAACCATTGTATTGCATTGGTTTGTTTCGAAATGGACATCTTGGCTTAATATTTACTTATTGGATGGTGCCGTGTCTTAGTAATTGCCGAGGATATAGTTATTGAATGTAATTCAAATAACTGTCATGTGCATGAACCAATTGATTGCACTGGTTGGACTTTATTGCACCGCTTGAATGTATAATAAGACAATTTAATGTTAATTGTCTTGATAGCCATCTTGCATATGTTAATATAAAGGATTCATTCAATCCGTATATTATATTTCATATGCATTCGAATTAGTGATTCAAGGTTTCAAGCATTCAATAACTATATCTAAGCATTTCAACTTTATGCGTTCAACAAATGACATATATATGTGACAATGTTGATTTACTAGTTTTGAATTAGTATTGTACACCGTCAATGATTATATATGATTTATGGGCTGATTACACATGGATTAGGTTGTATCCTTTGTGTGATAAAATATGCATAATCTGACTTTGAGAAAGTTAAACTAGAAATTATCTTTTTCGGTATTGCATCAAGGTTGCTGATTTACATGCTATCATGTTAATGCTAGGATTATGAAATTTATTCCTAATGAGATTAGGATTATGTTTTCAAGGGTTTCTAGCATTATTATGGTTCTTGATCTTGATTTTGAAAACCTTAATGTTTGATCTATGAATCTTCATTCATAAAATCAAAAGGTGTTTTTGACGGAAAATTGCAAAAACTGTAAAAAAAAAAAAAACGGTTGATGGAAAATTCTGAAAAATTCAGTTATACGAGTTTCGATCGATTGGAAATTCCTTTTGATCAATCGAATGTACTTTTCGATTGATCGAAGGGGAATCGAGAACCGATTGAGTCAGGCAGAAACTCCATGATGAAATTCTTCATTGTCTTGATCGATCGAGAATTCCTTTCTTCCGATCGAATGTTGATTTCAATCGATTGAACAGGAATTGAGAATCAATCGAATGAGGCAGAACCTTTGTGATGAATTTCTTCATTTTTTGATCGATCGAGTAATAGGTTCGACTGATCGAATGCACTGAATTTTGAATTTTCACTTGTTTTTGACTAAGTGTTAAAACTTTGATAAAAAGCAAGACTATGTGATTAATTTTATAGTCCTTAATAGTTAAGGACATTCATTAATCATTATCTAACTAAAAGACTTGATGAGATCTAAGATGTTAGTTAAATAGAACTCTTAGTCCTAAATTGTTTTATGATCAAAAGTCCTTAATTTATTTTAATTAGAGGTTTTTTAATGAGATTAAAATTCTAATTAAAAGGTGTAGGGTCAGTTTTTGTTGCCTAAGCCCAAAAGAGATGGGTTAAAGGCCCAACGAACCCAGAACAATGAATTTGTAGAGAGTGGATTGAAAGAGCTGGGCTGGATATAAAGCACAGAACAGTTGGCTAGGTTACGTGCAATGGTGATAACATGAACCGAAGCTTAGATAACTCTATGAATGAATGTCCGAAGAGGTGTTTTATTGAATGAACCGTGATTACAATATTCAGAGCTATAGTGAAGCTTTTCTCTCTCTTTCTCTTTCTTTTTTCTGATCCACTATTATCAGGGACCCTTCTTCTTTATATAGCATCCCTTCCTATCATCTCCATCGTCCACTTGTTCTTCATCCACGCATCCACTTGAGTGCATGTCATGTCGTGTGTCTACTTTAGTTCTTTGTGAGTGGCGGTAGCTGAGGTTACACTATTCAGGGGTCTTCTCCACATAAATGTGGCCAGAAAAGCTGTTGCAGCGCATTAAATGCGGTGGTACCAGCTTTTCCTTCAGATATTCTTTAGTTCTGATCATTTCCGGATCCACCCAGGACCTATCATCACTGTTGGGATCGTTGGGAAGATTAGTCGGACCTTCCACACATTCGTTTGATCAAGGCTCATCATAGCCGAGGAGAAAGACATCCTCGGACAAATGGTGGCCTCTTCGGACGACACTCCCCTTTTCCTTCTGGGCTTCCTGCTTTAGATGGGCTGCCCCAATCACCTATTAATCCTCGGAAACACCATGGCCCTTAACAGGGGGTTCCGGGCCCTTTAAGTAGCTTTGGGCTTTTCCCCCCACAATAGCCCCTCAAAATCTTAATTTTTTCTTCGCATCCGAAGGGAAAAAATGGGATTTTGACTTGTTACGGGGTAAAAGCTTGGAAATGGAAAAAAGTTTGGCTTGGCACGCGTGTAGGCATAGATGCGCACGTTCCATCATTAATGCCGTTGTTTTCCTGATTCCCGAAGCGCTGCATTAATTACTCCAGGGGGCGCCCTGTCCATTGCATCCAACGGTGGGCTATTGATCCAACGGACGGGGTTCTTCCTTGGGATTTTGGAAGAAATAACTTCTTCCCTTTCGTTTGACCTGGTATAAAATCCTAGAGGTGGACATTTCTCCTCACTTTGCAACTTTCAAATCACCTCACCAGAGCAAGCACACAAACGCTCGGAGCTCTCTCCAATCGCCGATTTTGCTTCTTCCCCGAGTCCTCAGGAATCCTTCTGCGAGTTCAGAGATCAGTCTTTAGCTCCGCTCCTGTAAGTTTTCACCATCTCAATCCTTCAGTTTTCTCTTCGGCCGTCTGTCTTTCAGTTTGGGCGAACCTTTCCTCACTGCTACGTTGTGCCTCTGTTTTTCCGTTGAGTAATGGGTAAACTAGAGTATCTGGTAGACAGCCCCGCCCAGCTGGAGAAGTTCAGGGCCACATACCGCATACCTCCAAACGTGGGGGTGAAGTATTGCCCTCCGGAGAAAATACTAACTGATCGGGAAACGGGGGAGGTGGTGATCCCTCTCATCGCCTTCCTAGAAGGGGGAATGACGATTCCCATGGGCCCTATCACCACTAGCTATCTTATAAACCATAGGATTACCCCTTGGCAGTGTGCGCCTAACATGTTTAGGATCTTAGGGGCCATTGAGGACCTCAACCGCCTCCTAGGATTGGGCCTTACTTGGCACGACGTGGTGCACATGTATGAGTTCCACAGCCAGCAAGGGGTGGGATATTATTTGAAGTCCCGGTCCGACATTGTTAGGCTCATTTTGTGCCTCCTCAAATCCAATAAAGGGATGAAGGATGACTACGTGATCATCTCGGGTGCATGGTATGACGGTCCTCACTGTCCGACCAGAGCAAGAGAGCCAGGTGGGACCCGTTAGACTTAGGCACACTAACCGTAGGCTTAGGATCTTCGCTTTTCAATAGTTTTTTTTTTTTTTTTTTTTTTTTTTGCTTCTAACAAAGCTCTGCTGTAACTTGTCACAGATAGAAGAAATATATCTCCTCGGCTCAGCCTCACTAACTTCGCCACGCTCAACTATTTGCTGCGGTCCGAGATCTTCGTGAGCGAGGACGGAAAACTCCAATCGGCTCCCCTTATCCTAGGGTACGAAACGAGGCGAAAGGACCTCCAACCAGTCGGCAATGCGATAGTCCAGGGAGACGAACGTCTTAACCGTATTGACGTTTCGTTCAGGGGCTTTTTGGCACTGCACGACCTTCCACCAGTACCACATCCGAACCCCCGTGCTATACCCCCTCTCATCCGACCACTACAGCAAGTTCCCCTCGGACCAGAGGTTGAGGGCGAAAAGGTTGGCTCCTCCACCTCCTCGCTAGAAGAATAAATAGACAAGTTTCACTTCGGAGGGGAGGCTTCAGGGGTGAACAAAGTAGTAGAGGCCTCGGATGCCGAGGAAGGAGGTGACAGGCATTCCAGTGTCCAACCGTTTCTGGTAACTGCCCTTCCCGATGACTCTTCGGACGAAGACATGGCAGATCTGAAACTCTTGATGAAGAATAGAGGCAAAAAGGCCGAGCAGAAAGGTGCTGCGACCTCCCAACCAGCAGAAATCCTGCCTCCAGCGCCTCCTGCGGCTCCTGGAGTCGGCTTGAAAACCGTGTCGATCCTTCAGAAGAAGAGGCCCCATGAGCCTGAAGAGAGGGAGGTGGGGGTGCCACCCAAGGGGAGCAAGCAGCAGATGACGGTGAGGGACCGAGGCAAGAGGGCCTCTTCCACTGAGAACCGCGATGAAAACGTTTCGGCCGAGGTCCGCCGAGGGGCAGGGCCTCGCACATGGTCCCCAAGGCTTGAGCTGGATGGTGCCCCCATTCTTTGGGATACGTCCCTTAGGAATTATGATGGGGGAAAGGCGGGATACGTTGCTGAAGCCCTGCAGCAGCCACTCCTCCTCCCTCATGATATGGAGTCCTTCAGGCGCTTCAGCCAGCTGGAGCTCTTCTTATCCCTTAAGAGGGACATGGCCATGGTAAATGAACTTGCTCTCTTAATTTAGGTTCCATTTTTAACTTGCATTGCTTCCTTTCTTCGTCTTGTGCTGAAAATGTGGTCATGCAGATTACTCAGCAGATCTACGTGGTTGAGGAATGGAACAGAAAGTCCTCCCTCGAGGCCCAAGTAGCAGCCCAGTCCTAATCCGAGGCGGAGAAGGCTCTTGGTCTGCTGAAGGATGATTATGCTCGCACATCTGAGCAGCTTAAGGCCGTGACCCGAGAAAGGGATAACCATAAGGCCGGCCTTCGAAACGCCGAGACCCAGGCCGAGGAGCAGCGCAAACAATTGAGCGCGTCAGAGACCAACCTGGCGACCAAAAGGGAACTGGTGAAGGGTCTCAGGGCTGAACTCCAGAAAGCCCGGGAGAACGCCCGAGCAGCTGAGCAGGCGGTTCAGCTGGCCAAGGAGTCAGTTGAAGCTGAGAGGAAAATGGCATACCAGCTAGGGGTGGACGAGACTGGAAAGCAACTTATAGAGCAATTCGCTCTGGTTGCTCGCGATTACTGCGACGTAACCTGGCAAAAGGCACTGGATGTTGTTGGGGTCCCTTCAGACTCTCCCCTGAGGCTACCTGGGAGCATATACTATCATCCAGACATCTGAGAGCTCCCAGAGACTGACTCTCCTCTTGCTCCCCAGCATTTGGAGGCCACGGAGCAAAGCTTAGTCAATGTAGCTTCCCCATCCGCCCTTGATGCACCCTGACAGGCTGGTCTGCCAGTTGAACCGGCCAAAGACAAAGGTCAAGGGTTGGACGAAGAGAAGACTCCTGCTGAGTCCCAGAGCCAAGCCCCAGAAGCTGTTGTTCAAACAGGCCAGGTTGCTGACCCTGTGGTTCCTTCAGCTCAAGAGTAGACACATGGGGCCTCCCCTTTTCTTTGTGTTTTTCTTTTTGTAAGAAATTTGTAAGCTATTTTCCTGATTAATGAAGTAGTTTTTCCTTTGTATTCATTTGCTTTGCTGTGTAGTATGACTCACTATTACTATTAAAGCTCTGTGCCTTAACTTTATTGTGATCCTGATATCATGTTAACAACTCGCATGACTAAGATTAGTATTAGAAAAGAGGCAGAATGTATGAGGGCTGTGATAGAATGTTTACTTAAAAGACTAAGTTTAAAAATTCAATGCAATTGTAACAGTGCTAACTAATCCCATATCATCTGGTCCGAGGACTGCAGGCGTGAATGGATTTAAGTTTGGACACTTAAAGGAATCGTAACGTAGTGTTAACTAACCCAAATCATCTGGTCCGAGGACTACATGCATGAATGGATTTAAGTTTAAACACTTAAAGGAATCGTGACAGTGTTAACTAACCTAAATCATCTGGTCCGAGGACTACAGGCATGAATGGATTTAAGTTTGAATACTTAAATGAATCGTAACAGTGTAACTAACGCAAATCATCTGGTCCGACGACTACAGGCATGAATGGATTTAAGTTTAAACACTTAAAGGAATCATGACAGTGTTAACTAACTCAAATCATCTGGTCCGAGGACTACAGGCATGAATGGATTTAAGTTTGAACACTTAAATGAATCGTAACATAGTGTTAACTAACCCAAATCATCTGGTCCGAGGACTACAGGCATGAATGGATTTAAGTTTAAACACTTAAAGGAATCGTGACATAGTGTTAACTAACCCAAATCATCTGGTCCGAGGACTACAGGCATGAATGAATTTAAGTTTGAACACTTAAATGAATCGTAACAGTGTTAACTAACCCAAATCATCTGGTCCGACGACTACAGGCATGAATGGATTTAAGTTTAAACACTTAAAGGAATCGTGACAGTGTTAACTAACCCAAATCATCTGGTCCGAGGACTACAGGCATGAATGGATTTAAGTTTAAACACTTAAAGGAATCGTGACATAGTGTTTACTAACCCAAATCATCTGGTTCGAGGACTACAGGCATGAATGGATTTAAGTTTGAACACTTAAATGAATCGTAACAGTGTTAACTAACCCAAATCATCTAGTCCGAGGACGACAGGCATGAATGGATTTAAGTTTAAACACTTAAATGAATCGTAACAGTGTTAACTAACCCAAATCATCTGGTCCGAGGACTACAGGCATGAATGGATTTAAGTTTAAACACTTAAAGGAATCGTAACGTAGTGTTAACTAACCCAAATCATTTGGTCCGAGGACTACATGCATGAATGGATTTAAGTTTGAACACTTAAATAAATCGTAACGTAGTGTTAACTAACCCAAATCATCTGGTCCGAGGACTACAGGCATAAATGGATTTAAGTTTAGACACTTAAATGAATCGTGACACAGTGTTAACTAACCGAAATCATCTGGTCCAAGGACTACAGGCATGAATGGATTTAAGTTTAGACACTTAAATGAATCGTGACACAGTGTTAACTAACCGAAATCATCTGGTCCGAGGACTACAGGCATGAATGGATTTAAGTTTAGACACTTAAATGAATCGTGACATAGTGTTAACTAACCCAAATCATCTGGTCCGAGGACTACAGGCATGAATGGATTTAAGTTTAGACACTTAAATGAATCGTATCACGTGATTGTCTAAGTCTTCAAGGAAGTATGCCCCAATGCCAGCTCCTGAAGTAATACGATATGGTCCTTCCCAATTAGGCCCTAGCTTTCCCCACGCTGGGTTCTTTGCAGTGCCAACCACCTTTCTTAGTACGAGATCGCTAGGTTCCAGAGGCCTGAACCTTACGTTGGCATCATAGCCCTGTCTAAGCTTTTGTTGGTAATGTGCTAATCGGACCATTGCGTTTTCCCTCCTTTCATCGATGAGATCCAAGCTCTTCTCTAGCAGCTCATCGTTACCTGCCGGACTAAACGAGCTAGTTCTCAGTGTTGGGAATCCGGTCTCCAAAGGTGTGACAGCTTCAGCCCCTTAGGTCATCGAGAAGGGGGTCTCTCCAGTAGACCTGCGGGGAGTGGTTCTGTAAGCCCAAAGCACATGTGGTAATTCTTCTACCTATTTACCCTTCGCGTCATCTAATCTCTTTTTCAAGCCATTCACAATGACCTTGTTGACAGCTTCGGCCTGGCCATTACCCTGGGGATAAGCAGGGGTGGAGTACCTATTTATGATCCCCAGCTCGTTACAATAGCTCCTAAATGCTTTGCTATCAAACTGCAGGCCATTGTCCGAGATAAGAGCATATAGGACTCCGAATCGAGTAACTATATTCTTCCACACAAACTTTTGCACGTCTACGTCTCAGATATTCGCAAGAGGCTCTGCTTCGACCCACTTGGTGAAGTAATTAGTGCCGACTAGCAGATATTTCTTGTTTCTTGCAGCCTTAGGGAATGGTCCCACGATATCCAGACCCCATTGGGCGAAAGGCCATGGGCTGGATAGTGGGTTAAGAGTCCCCCCTGGCTGATGTATATGCGGAGCAAATCACTGACACTGATCACATTTTTTGGCATGATCCAGGGCTTCCTTTTGCATGTTGGGCCACCAATAACCCTAAGTGATGGCTCGGTGAGCCAAGGATCTTCCTCCGATGTGGCTTCCACAGATTCCTTCATGCAGTTCCTCTAATAACAGCTCAGCCTTTTTAGGATGTACGCACAACAAGTACGGCCCTGAATAGGAACGTTTGTATAGTTTCTGATCCTCGGACAACCAGAACCTGGCTGCCTTCCTCCGAATCTTATCGGCTTCTCCCTTCTCTTTAGGCAGGATATCTTCCTTCAGAAACTTAACCAGCGGGTCCATCCAACTGGGTCCGGCCCTGACCTGATGTACTTGGAGCACTCCTTTTCCCGCTTCGGTAGGCTCATGCAGGTCCTCAACGAGGATAACTCTCGGCAAATGTTCGCGTAAAATAATCTGCAAGCGCACAGAATCGTAACAAGTAGTAAAGTGTTTTTAGAAAACGAATGTCGAACCCACAGGGATTAACTATGTTATTGAATACCGAAATTTACTAAATTAAGTACTATTTGGAAAATCGAAAATAGATGGAACGTTCTACTATTTGAATTAAATTAAACTATTTAATAAAAATAAATCTATGAATAAAAAAATTAACAAAGCGTAAAATCTAAAAGTGTAAAAATATGATAAGAATGGATCTAGAGCAGTTGATTTCACCTAACAAATCCCACACAATTTATTCTTCCTAATTATTAAATTCTAATAATCTCCCGTTGATGATTAAAAATTCCTTAAGTATTCAATATCTTCTCTCGAATAATATTAAAAATATCTTCAACTAACAATTCCATATCTCTATGTGAATTTAATTAATTGGAGACTCATTACGTACTTTGAATTTTTTTGAAAAATCACACTAGTCGCGGTAAAGCATTTCTACTTTCGCTCAACTAATGGTGTTTAATTCTAGAACTAAAATAACAAATCACCTCTCGGTATCATTGTAATTCAATTGATCAAACCATAATTCGTAAAAAATAGTAAGCATTAAGAATAAGAATTAAACACTCAATCATGGAAATATTAAAAATAAAATAATTCAGAATATAAATTGTGTGTTCATTGCTAGACTACATCAACGCTCTAGAAAATAAAATTTAGTTCATAATAAAACTGAAAAGAAAACAAATAAAACTTATGTCTTTCATCTGATGGTTGATCAACATGAAGCTCTCGCCTTTGCCCTCAGATCCTCCTCTTCAGAAAGACTCCTAAAAGAAAAATCTTCAATGCGGCAGTCCCCTTTTCCTCTCAGGTTTTCTCCTCCTTTTTTTTCTTTTTACCCTAAAGAGCCTTTAAATAGGTCAAGGAATCCTATTCCCGTTTGGAGAAAATCCCAGATTTTTAGGCTTCACTTAACCGACGATTTTGGCCCATTTAACGTCAGAATTATGACTTTTGGCAAACTACAAAGTTGTAGCCCTTTAAGTTAACTTTTCAGCCCAACTTAAATCATCTCGATTGGATATCTGAGCCCAAAGTTATGCTGAAAATACTAACTGATGTGCAGGCTGGAATCCTAATCCGAATTGGACTTGGATTTTGTACAAAATTCCTTTGATTCCTTGCTCTTCTCATTCCTTCAAAGCACAAATGAATAGATAAATATAAATAAATAAAAAATCAAATCAAATCAAAAGAAATAAAGGAAAACTAACAATTTTAATAAATAAGAGGATAATAAAAATCATGTAAAAATTACACTTATCAAATTCCCCCAAACTTAAACTTTGCTAGTCCTCGAGCAAAAAGAGAAAAGAGAAAATAAATAAATAAAATTTTTCTGGCCTCAAAGATCTGCATAAAGCTTATAATTCAAAGGAATCATTCCAAATTAATCAAGTCCAAAAGTTAATTCAAAACTCAACTCCATCGCATTATCATTCTCACTTCATCATTAGCTTCCCGGATAGTTTTATGCAAACAAGTAAATAAGTACAGATCTCTAAAAATTCCATAAACTTGCTTTTTAAATCACTCTCCACTAATATAAAACTAAATATTACCCAGGATCAATAGGTCTTTATTAGGCTTGTGATGTATGGCTATGGTGAGGGCTATAAAGAAAAGATAAGGTTCAAGGAAATAGAGCACTTTCACTTCTAAAATAAAAATTTTTCTCAGTCCTTTGAATATCTCAAAATACCTCTCTTCATCAATTTTTTTTTTTTTTTTACTTCAAGTCGTCACTTATCTTTTGACGTGAATGCAAGCATTTGTGATGGATGCACCCAGTTACTCAACAAGTCACAAACCTGAAGTGCTTTTGCATACTCATATTTTAAGTTACGGTTTGACGTAAGAGTAAACATTGGTAATGAATACCCCTAGTTACTAAGCAACTCAAAACATTGGAGTAAATGGAACTTTGTACAATTTTCTTCTTCTTCTTCCTCTTCCCTTTTTTTTTTTTTTTTTCAAACACTCATATATCTTCTCTTTTCTTCAACCCAGTGTAAGAATAGGTCAATTGGGTAACTAGGGATAAAGATAATAAAGAGGTAAGCTTGAAAGGCTCAATTGATTCAAAGAATGCCTAAATCACTTCCCAAGTAACATTCTGTATAAGATTTCTCCATGAGAGTAATTCAACAAGTTCTAGAATAAGTAGAGATCGTCCAAATTTACAAAATTCACATAAAACTTCTCTAGGTATGCACAATGATTAATGATCATATCAAATTAAAAAAGATCAAGTAAAGAATTAACAACTGGACTTAAGCAATGAGAATGATACCTAAAAATTATAAGAAATTTCAACCATAATCTTATCATAGGCATTTTTTTTTTTTAATAAATAAAATAAATTCCCTTCCCCCAAACTTAAATTTCACATTGTCCTCAATGGGAAAAAGGAAGAAAAAGTAATTAAAAGAATGAGAAAGGAGAAGAGATGCTCCCCTGATTTTTAATTGAATATTTTTCCTTGAGGTGCAACCATGTACCCATTGAAGATTTCTTTGGTCTCTTTATTCCTACAAAATGAAAGAAAAAGAAAAAAAAAGAAAAAAGAAAAAAAAAATAAGATAAAGAAAAAATAAAAACATAAACATAAAAATAAAAAAACTTGGGTTGCCTCCCAAAAGCGCTTTATTTAACGTCTGTAGCTAGACGTTATCCTCCATTAAAATCCTATGTGTGCAAATTGAAGGACTAATTCCTTTGATGTCAGAGATGGTCCAACCCAAAGCCATTTTGTGTTCCCGCAAGATTCTCAGCAACTTTTCCTCCTCTACATCACTCAAAGAACTGTTAATAATAACTGGCAAAGTAGAATCTTGGCCTAAGAAAGCGTACCTTAAATTTGATGGAAGCGGTTTGAGCTCAAGTTTAGGAGGTTCCTCTGGTGGAGATGTTGGCTGACATGATTTTAGGTCTTCCACTTTTGGTTGCATTGAAGGAGGAAAGAGTGGTGTAGGCTCCAAATATCTTTCACACTCTTTAACCTCTTCATCATTGAATTTAACAGGTGTAGAGCGAGTAAGACATACCTCAAGTGGTAACTTTAGAAAATCAGTTGCACAAGTCTCATTGGCCATGATCATGTCTCGGTTATTTATTTGAAAACAAGAATGTGTCTCGGAAGGAAATTCCATAGACTTGAATACATTAAAAGTGACCTCATCCTCTCCGACCCTCAAAATAAGTTTTCCTTGCTGGACATCAATTAAGGTTCTCCCAGTCGCAAGGAAAGGTCGACCCAATATCAAAGGAATCTCCTCGTCCTCATCCATATCAAGGACAATGAAGTCAGCCGGGAAGATGAACTTGTCAACTTTTACTAATACGTTCTCAATGACTCCTCTTGGATATTTAATGGATCTATCCGCCAATTGTAAAGAGATAGTAGTCGGCTTTACTTCTCCAAGACCTAATTTCCTGAAAACAGAGAGAGGCATTAGATTAATACTTGCCCCTAAATCACATAAAACTCTATCAAAATAAGATTTTCCTATAGTGCAAGGGATAGTGAAACTCCCTGGATCTTTCAGCTTAGGTGGCAGCTTCTTTTGTAAGATTGCACTACTCTCCTCTGTCAGCATTACTGTTTCATGCTCCTCCAGTTTCCGCTTCTTTGATATAATATCCTTTAAAAATTTAGCATATTTAGGAATTTGTTCCAAAGCTTCAATGAGAGGAATATTAATATGCAATTGCTTAAATATACTTAGAAATTTAGAAAACTGATCATCCACATTGTTTTTTCTTAATCTTTGCGGAAAAGGAATTGGTGGATCATAAATTGAAGGAGAATAAGTCTCAAAAGTAACTTCCTTGGATTTTTTGTATTTTGAAGCTCTTTCATTCTCCTTAGTTTTCTCAGCTTGCTCCATTTCTTTCATCTCTGACTCGACTTCCTTCATCTTTGACTCCTCATTATCCACAGGTTTATCTTGTTTGGCATTTGTTACTTTTGGCTCCTCATATGTTCGCCCACTTCTCAATGATATTGCCTTTACATGTTTTTTCGGATTGGTGACAGTGTTGCTTGGCAAAGTTCCTGCAGTCCTCTCTGTGAGCATGCTTGAGAGCTGACCGATTTGCACCTCAAGATTGTGGATTGAAGCTGAGTGGTTTTGGATCGCCACATCTGTCTTTTGCATGTACTGCATGAACATGTCCTCAAGTGTCGGCTTCTTCTCTTGCTGTGGAAATTGCTGAGGTGGTTTAGCTTGCCCTTGGTTATTGCTCCATGAGAAGTTGGGGTGATTCCTCCATCCAGGATTGTACGTGTTCGAGTATGGATTATTTTGACGTTGAAAATTTGACACGTAATTTGCTTGTCCATAACTCGATTGGGCAAAAGGATTTCCCACTTGGCAGTCGACACTTGAATGATTTCCTGCACAATGATCACAAACAACATTAGTTTGAATAGCATTAACATTCATTTTACCTAGTTGTTGAGACAAAGTTGCCATTTGTGCCGCCAATGAGGTAATAGAATCAAGTTCTAAAACTCCAGCTGCCTTTCTTGGCATTGCTCTTTCTGTAGGCCATTGATAATTGTTGGATGCCAATTCTTCCAGAAGTTCATAGGCTGCCTCATGAGTTTTACTCATTAAAGCTCCACCAGCTGCTGCATCAACCATAGACCTGTTTGTAGCTCCTAGACCATTGTAGAATGTTTGCACTTGAAGCCATGCTGGAAGGTCATGATGAGGACACCTTCGCAATAATTCTTTGTACCTCTCCCATGCTTCATATAATGATTCACCCTCAAATTGGATGAACGTGGTGATATCATTCCTTAGCTTTGCTGTCTTCGCGGGAGGGAAATATTTTGCTAAAAATTTTTGTGCCAACTCCTCCCATGTAGTAATGATGCCAGGTGGCAAAGAATTCAACCAAACTTTTGCTTTATCCCTAAGTGAGAAGGGAAAAAGCCTTAGTCGAATCGCATCATCTGTCACTCCGTTATGTTTAAAAGTATCACAAATTTCCAAGAAATTTGCAATATGGACATTAGGATCCTCTTGTGACAGCCCCCCGAACTGGACAGTCTGCTGTATCATCTGAATGATGGCCGGCTTGATCTCAAAATTATTGGCTTGTATGGCTGGCCTCCTTATGCTCGATGTAGCTCCATTTACCGAGGGCATAGCATAATCCCTTAACGCCTTTTGCTCTTGATCGGCCATCTTAGATAGAGATATGTTGGCCTCTTTCTTCTTTTCCTTCTTGAGCTGACGTAAGGTTCTTTCAATTTCAGGATCAAAGATTGTATGGTCTAATGGTTTAGATCGGGGCATGCACTTCTACTTCCTGAAAAGAAAGAAAACAAACTCAGATGCACCTAAATTTTTTTTTTTTTATTAAATAAAATAAAATCCAA
Source organism: Quercus cerris (assembly GCA_963669245.1). NCBI lineage: Eukaryota > Viridiplantae > Streptophyta > Magnoliopsida > Fagales > Fagaceae > Quercus > Quercus cerris. Next base: position 26,562,159 of record OY770007.1, read on the forward strand.
AGTAGTAAATATCTAGCTAGTATCAATATCAATAACAAATAGTTAATCCCCGGCAACGGCGCCAAAAACTTGTTCGCGTAAAATAATCTGCAAGCGCACAGAATCGTAACAAGTAGTAAAGTGTTTTTAGAAAACGAATGTCGAACCCACAGGGATTAACTATGTTATTGAATACCGAAATTTACTAAATTAAGTACTATTTGGAAAATCAAAAATAGATGGAACGTTCTACTATTTGAATTAAATTAAACTATTTAATAAAAATAAATCTATGAATAAAAAAATTAACAAAGCGTAAAATCTAAAAGTGTAAAAATATGATAAGAATGGATCTAGAGCAGTTGATTTCACCTAACAAATCCCACACAATTTAGTCTTCCTAATTATTAAATTCTAATAATCTCCCGTTGATGATTAAAAATTCCTTAAGTATTCAATATCTTCTCTCGAATAATATTAAAAATATCTTCAACTAACAATTCCATATCTCTATGTGAATTTAATTAATTGGAGACTCATTACGTACTTTGAATTTTTTTGAAAAATCACACTAGTCGCGGTAAAGCATCTCTACTTTCGCTCAACTAATGGTGTTTAATTCTAGAACTAAAATAACAAATCACCTCTCGGTATCATTGTAACACAATTGATCAAACCATAATTCGTAAAAAATAGTAAGCATTAAGAATAAGAATTAAACACTCAATCATGGAAATATTAAAAATAAAATAATTCAAAATATAAATTGTGTGTTCATTGCTAGACTACATCAACGCTCTAGAAAATAAAATTTAGTTCATAATAAAACTGAAAAGAAAACAAATAAAACTTATGTCTTTCATCTGATGGTTGATCAACATGAAGCTCTCGCCTTTGCCCTCAGATCCTCCTCTTCAGAAAGACTCCTAAAAGAAAAATCTTCAATGCGGCAGCCCCCTTTTCCTCTCAGGTTTTCTCCTCCTTTTTTTTCTTTTTACCCTAAAGAGCCTTTAAATAGGTCAAGGAATCCTATTCCCGTTTGGAGAAAATCCCAGATTTTTAGGCTTCACTTAACCGACGATTTTGGCCCATTTAACGTCAGAATTATGATTTTTGGTAAACTACAAAATTGTAGCCCTTTAAGTTAACTTTCCAGCCCAACTTGAATCATCTCGATTGGATATCTGAACCCAAAGTTATGCTGAAAATACTAACTGATGTGCAGGCTGGAATCCTAATCCGAATTGGACTTGGATTTTGTACAAAATTCCTTTGATTCCTTGCTCTTCTCATTCCTTCAAAGCACAAATGAATAGATAAATATAAAAAAAAAAAATCAAATCAAATCAAAAGAAATAAAGGAAAACTAACAATTTTAATAAATAAGAGGATAATAAAAATCATGTAAAAATTACACTTATCAAATTCCCCCAAACTTAAACTTTGCTAGTCCTCGAGCAAAAAGAGAAAAGAGAAAATACATAAATAAAATTTTTCTGGCCTCAAAGATCTGCATAAAGCTTATAATTCAAAGGAATCATTCCAAATTAATCAAGTCCAAAAGTTAATTCAAAACTCAACTCCATCGCATTATCATTCTAACTTCATCATTAGCTTCCCGGATAGTTTTATGCAAACAAGTAAATAAGTACAGATCTCTAAAAATTCCATAAACTTGCTTTTGATTTGGGGCGTGCCTTGTTTAAGTCGGTGAAGTCTACATATACTCGCCATTTCCCGCTCTTTTTCTTCACCACCACAGTATTTGCCAACCATTCTGGGTAGAAGACCTCTTTAATAGCCCCAGCTTGTTTGAGCTTTGCCACTTCTTCTCTGACTGCCTCCGCGTGTTCCTTAGACGGACGCCGAGGAGGCTGCTTCTTAGGGGTGATCATGGGGTTTACTTTCAAATGGTGGCATATAAATTCCGGATCCACCCCCGGGGCTTCATAAGCATCCCAAGCGAATACGTCGAGGTTTTCCTTAAGAAGTTGCACTAACTCCTCTTTTTCCTGCAACGGCAATTGGGATCCGAGTTGAAAGAATTTCTCGGGATCATCCCCAATGATGACTTTCGTCAAATCTTCGCACCCCGCAGCTTGGATCGGATCTTCAATGGGTGATGACCGGTGCTTTGGTTGCTATAAACCCCTGGTTGATGACCCAGCTTCGGGCTCGTTTTGAATGGCAGCCACCAAGCATTGTCTTGCTACGGATTGATCCCCCCGAACTTCGTAAACTCGGCCTTCAGAAGGATATTTGATTTTTTGATGCAAGGTGGAGGAAACCGCCCCCAGCGCGTGAAGCCAAGGTCTGGCTACAATTGCCGTGTAGGGTGAAAAAACGTCTACGACTATGAAATCCACCTCCACCACCTCTGAGCCAGTCTGCATAGGCAGTCGTATTTGGCCTTTCGGGGTAACAACTCTTCCTTCAAAACTGATCAGCGAAGAATGATATGGTGTTAAGTCACTAAGTTTGAGGTTCAGCCCCCTGTAAAGATCAGGGTACATTATTTTCGTGACGCTTCCTTGGTCAACCATCACCCGTTTCACATCGTATCCCCCAATTTTGAGGGTGACGACCAACGCATCATCATGAGGCTGGACGGTGCCCACCTTGTCGGCGTCCGAGAAGCCTAAAACCAGTTGATCATCAAGTTTGCTCTTCTTCGAACCCTGGCCTGATTCCCCGGCAGGTAACCGATCCACAGACAAAACCTTGGATGGCCAGGATCCTGTTCTACCTGGGGCCGCAAAGATAACGTTGATAGTTCCCAGAGAGGGTTTCAGAGGGTCATCCCTCTAGGAGTCCGCGCTCGTCGGACCTCCTCGGCCACTGGTGTGATGTAGGAGATGTCGCAATTTCCCCTCGCTGACTTGTTGTTCCAGATGAATCCACAAGTCCCTGCAGTCCTCAGTCATGTGCCCATGATCCTGGTAGTATTGGCAGTAGAGATTACGATTACGTCTGTCAGGATTCCTTGCCATCTTGTTTGGCCACTTGAAGAACGGCTCGTTCTTGACCTTTGCCAAAACTTGGTGGACTGGGTCTCTGAAAACGGTGTTGACGGTCTGGGGATTGGCTGTTCCTGACTGCGCAAGAAAGTCTCTCCTCGGCTTGCTGCTGGTGTATCGATCCGACCTGAAATCCCTCCTTTCCAGGGGGATAACCTTCTCCTTGCCTTTCCCTTGTTGTTGGTCTTCTTCAACTCTTTTGTACTTCTCAATGCGGTCCATTAGCTGGCGAATGCTAGTAACGGGTTTACTAGACAGGGATGTCCTTAAACCGTGGTCGGTAGGGAGGTCGAGCTTAAACGTTTCCAAGGCCATCGTGTCAAAATTGCCCTCCATGTCGTTAAACATTTCCCAATATCTATCCGAGTACACCTTCAGGGATTCTCCTTCCTTCATGGTCAAAGACAGCAGAGAGGACAGAGGTCGGGCCACTCTTCGGCATGTAACAAATCGTGAACCAAATGCTTGGGTGAGCTCTTTGAATGAGCTGATGGAATTTGGGCTCAGCCCATCGAACCACCTCATGGCAACTGGCCCGATACTGGAAGGGAAAACCTTGCACATCAGCGCTTCGTCCCTGGAGTAGACAGCCATCCTCTGGTTAAAATGACTCACGTGTTCCACGGGGTCTGTTTTGCCGTTGTAGATGGTGAACGCTGGTTGGTTAAAGCGCCTAGGAAGTCTAGCCTCTTCGATCCTGCACGTGAAGGGTGACTTGGAAATCTGGTTTAGAGCCTTACTCATGGCGTCGCTTCCGACGTCTCCGCATGATGGACTTCTGCGTTGCCTCTTGTAAGGAGACTCCTGTTCGTAGGTATAGGTCTCGCTGGCTGGTGTCCTGGATTTGGGTTGATAAGTGACGTTCGGCTCATCATCAGGGTCCTCATCAGAATACAAGGGAGCCCATTTCCTCTTTGCATGGCGTAATTCCCTTTTCAGTTTTTCAACCTCCCGCTGCAAATCTCGGTTCTTCTCTGCATGGGACATGTGGCTTCCGCCATGTGACTGGCTCTGACCAAGGGGTACGGTGTGCACGCTACCCTCGCGGTCCTGCCTTCGCTCTAGGTTAAGGAAAGGGTCATCGTGCTGAGGCGCCCTAGACTCCGCTTCTTGTTCATCGTGTTCAGCCATCACCTACTGTTGTCTCCACCCCTGCGCAAGCTCTCCCCACAGACGGCGCCAATTGTAGGGTCAGTTTTTGTTGCCTAAGCCCAAAAGAGATGGGTTAAAGGCCCAACGAACCTAGAACAATGAATTTGTAGAGAGTGGATTGAAAGAGCTGGGCTGGATATGAAGCACAGAATAGTTGGCTAGGTTACGTGCAGTGGTGATAACATGAACCGAAGCTTAGATAACTCTATGAATGAATGTCCGAAGAGGCGTTTTATAGAATGAACCGTGATTACAATATTCAGAGCTACAGTGAAGCTTTTCTCTCTCTTTCTCTTTCTTTTTTCCGATCCACTATTATCAGGGACCCTTCTTCTTTATATAGCATCCCTTCCTATCATCTCCATCGTCCACTTGTTCTTCATCCACGCATTCACTCGAGTGCATGTCATGTCGTGTGTCTACTTTAGTTCTTTGTGAGTGGCGGTAGCTGAGGTTGCACTGTTCAGGGGTCTTCTCCACATAAATGCAGCCAGAAAAGCTGTTGCAACGCATTAAATGCGGTGGTACCAGCTTTTCCTTCAGATATTCTTTAGTCTGATCATTTCCGGATCCACCCAGGACCTATCATCACCGTTGGGATCGTTGGGAAGATTAGTCGGACCTTCCACACGTTCGTTTGATCAAGGCTCATCATAGCCGAGGAGAAAGACATCCTCGGACAAATGGTGGCCTCTTCGGACGACACTCCCCTTCTGCTTCTGGGCTTCCTGCTTTAGATGGGCCGCCCCAACCACCTATTAATCCTCGGAAACACCATGGCCCTTAATAGGGGGTTCTGGGCCCATTAAGTAGCTTTGGGCTTTTCCCCCCACAAAAGGTATATAGCTTCTAATGAGATTAGAATCTTTTATCTAGTAAATTAAGGATAGAGTTCTTCATAACTAATTTTTGATCCATTAGAGTTTAAGGAATCCTAAATAGTTTAGGACTTCCATTTTAGTTAGTGATTCTAATAAGATTAGAATCTTTATCAAGTGCAAGGTTATTAACTGTGATGGGATCACAATTATTTAAGAAAAACCCAAATACTGAGTGGGAGTGCTGAAATAACCCTTTTTTGTTAAGTTTATTGTAAAGTGAATAGATACCTTGTCTTGACTTCAAGTCTTGCATTCCATGTGGAGGGTATTTACTTCGTAGTTTACATGATTAAACATCTTTGTGATTGAGCGAATGTTCGTTACGCTATTGTGATGTGACTTAGTAAGATCACATCGAATTTAAACAATTAAACACTTTTGATGTGTAGGGTTAAAATTGTGATGAGATCACAATGTTTTCAGGATAATCCACTTGTTTTTAAAAATTTCTAGTGGGAGAGAGATACAAGGGTTAGATCTCACAGCCTTCATTATCGGTTCACAGTAGTGTGGGTAAGCACCTCGTCTTGGCGTATATGCCTCGCGATCCTAAAGGAGGGTGTTTACTTCATAGTACTACAAGATTGAACTTACCTGTTTAAAGTAGTGTAAACAAGCACCTCGTCTTGGCGTATATGCCTCGCGATCCCAAAGGAGGGTGTTTCGTTTTACGGTACTACAAGTTTAAACATTATAAGGGAGATGAAATGTGGCTACACATGATTTTAGATAATGGTATACACTAGACTAAGTGTAATGTTAACCTCCCAAAGGAGCTATGTCATTATTACTTAGAGGCTAAAGTTAATACGGCATATTATTAGTGTTTGATAAGAGTTATCATGATAACACTAATAATGAGAATAATTCTCAATCAATCATGGTGTTTATAATATACTTGCTACCAAGGAATTATAGACATAGATTGGGTTGTCGTTGCACCTAATATAATATGTTTTTATGGGTTCCATATTATATGGTAGTGGTTGCAAAATATAATGTCCTGGTATTTAAGTTCATAGTCTCAAAATAAAGTTGTCATAAATTTTTGTTCTCTAACTACAATTTTAATAGAATCACATTAACTAAGAAATAATTTTGGACATGGTGCTTAAAGGAGCTGAAGTACATATTTATGTTTCGATTCAGCATTGTCATAATTTCCTATACATGATGCATTTATGGAAGATAGCTTATGATGTGATCATAGTCTCCATTGAAATGTTAAAATGTTACATTGGCTTCTATCTCAATTGTGCTACAGCATGAGATGCAAGAGTTAGTACTAGACTTAGACTTTATATTAAGTCTAAATGAGATGTTTGGTATGAATCATATTGAGTGCTAAGAAAGGCTTAAGGAGTTCCAATTCTACATCATTTTATGAAAATGTTTTATTTTTTAAATGAATTGGAATTCTTGGATGTAGAGATTAAATGTTAATCTCATATGGATATGATCCACAAGCCCTTGTTAGAATCATTTGATCAATTTAAATTGTTTTGAAAATAAATTCTTTTTATATTATCTGAACTGATGAGTGAGTTCTACACAACGGAAGACATCCTAAAAGCTAAGACTAAGATCAATATGATTTAATTCAAATTCTTAACCTAAACCAAAAGGTAAGGGTGGTAAGAAGATGAATTATAATACCAAACAGTTGGACAAGTCATTTGCCCTAGGAGTTGCGAAAAGGAAATTAGACTTAAAAGTTTGACCAAAAGGAAAGTGTTTCCATTTTGATAAAGATAAGCATTGTCCATAATTATCTTCTAGATGGAAATTTACATGTCTTACTTTTTAAAGAAAAAGTTTCCATCCTTTGGTATTGTATGTTTTGGCACTTCTGTCTAGATTTTATTAATCTAAATAATATTCAAGATTGGTGAAATATGGGCTTTTAAAACTATTATTTTGTTATATTCCCAGTTTATGAATTCTATTTAGAAGATAATAAGATCTAGGGCTCCTTTTTTTGTAAAAGAATAAAGTTCAAATGACTTCTTTAAGTCAGTGCATACATTAAGGAGGAATAGGGCTCTTTTAAAGGTAGATTGTTCTAGAAGTAAAATTTTAGAATTTGTAGGAAAACTATAAAATATATTTAGAAATAAGATGGTTGTATTAGATATAGCACAAGACATTATTCAATATATATAACTATTACACCGGTTCAATATCGTAGTGGGAGGATTATCAATTACCAAATAAATTCATATTTTTGGGATAAACTTTTGAAGTCATTCCATAAGGATATAAATTTGATCCTTGGTCCTATGTAAAGGCAATAGATGATATGAATATGGATTATTGGATCAAGGTTATGTGAATAGAATTAGATTCTATTTAAAGTCTAGAACTTGTAGAGGCGCCTAATGGCATTAAGCCTATTGTTCTCAAATAGGTCTACAAGTAAACGAGATTGATAGATTTGAAGATGCAAACCTTCAAAGTCAAGACTAGTGGTGAAAAGATTTATTTAGAAAGAAATGGTTCTACTATGAAAATATTTTTTTCACCAATAGTCAAGTTTGACTCTATCTAGATTCTCTTATTCGTTTTATTTCATTTGGATGAAATATGGCAATGAATATCAAGAAAGCTTCTTTTAGTAGCAATCTTGAGGAAGACATCTATTTAATGTAACTAGACTTGTTCATAGCAAAGAACCAGTAGTGTTTAGTATGCAAGTTGCTTAAAGTCCATTATGGACTAAAGTAAGCATATGAATCATAAAATATCATCTTTGATCAAGTTATCAAATTGTTTGATTTTGATTAAGTATTAAAATGCCTTATGTGTGTAAAGCTATATAGAATAATAAATCTCTTAATGTATGTTGATGACATTCTAATCATTTAGACTGATGTAGAGTTGTTGTCATCAATGGAGTTTTTTTGTTGTCTAGTCTAGTTTGATATAAAGTACTTGGGAAAGACTGGTCATATCCTAAGAATTAAATTTTGTTAAAATTCAGATATTAGGATGTTGGGTCTATCTCAAACTGCTTAAATAGATTGGATTCTAGCCAAGTATAGCATGTAATACTTGAAGAAAGGATTCTTTCCTTTTAAGTTTGAAGTTCCTTCATATAGGACTATAGTCCTTAGACATATAAAAGGAAGAGCATATTAAAGACAGTTCCTTATACCATATCAATAGGAAGTCTTTATGTTATGCTATATACTAGGCTAAATATCTATTTTACAGTGGGCATGGTAAGCAAATATCAATTGAATCTAAGATCACTTAATTTAATGAGAGTAAAAGCATATACTCAATATCTTAGGAGAATGAGGGATTATATGCTTGTCCTCTAAAGTGAGGATTTGATGGTTACTAGTTACACAAATACTGACTTGTAGTTTGATTGTGATTCATGAAGTTGGACTTCAAGATACGTGTCCATCCTAGGTGGTGAAGATGCACATTAAGCATGCGTATTATCTCATTAGAGAGATTTAAGTACGTGAGATATAGTAGTAGAAAAGATAATTTATGCAATAAATCTGACTGAAACTTGTTTCAAAACCTTGCCTTAGAGTGATTATGAATTACTCTAAAGTGAAATAAGTGTTGGATAGATGGTAAATTGTCTTTGAGGGCAAGTGGGAGATTGTTGGGGTTTATGCCCTAAAATCCAATTTATTGGCATGTTATAAATAATTAAGTTATTTAATTATATGAGACTATTAATGAACTAATGAGACATTATTATAGTCCTTGAGATGCATTGTATGTGGTTTATGTGATTTAGTCACAGAAGATATAAATCATAAGTTCCTTGTAAACTCAAAATATAGTTCGTAGTCGGTGATGAAATTGGGCGTTTCATCTGCGAAGACTATAACACATTAACTAAGATGGTTTGTCTTGATCATGGAAGTGTAAACTTCTAGTTGATGTGTTGATGTGTCTTAAGAGTTAAGACATATTGAACTGGACTGCTGTGAGATTAATTATTCAATCAACAACTATCACCTGAATAATTAATCTCACGACTTATAATTTCACAGACTCTTAATTCTGAGAGGATAGTGAACCCGATCATGAAATGTAGGTTACTTTGATATATCAAGAGTGAGATCTAATATTCACGATCAAAACCTCAGTATGTTGAGTAACCACACGTAGTGTTGAGGGAACACATATTCTCTAGATAGAATCCATAATCTCTTTTTATAGAGACACAAAATATCCCCTTGAGATAAGTTTAATGGGAACTGGTTATTCAGGGCGCCCACTTTAGTAAAGAGTTACTAAAACTTATATTTATTGAAATTGGATTTCAATAAATGTGAATAACTAAAAGATTAAATCGGGTACTTAAGGATAAACTAGTTGTTTACAAAGTGACAGTTCTTTATGACTTTGTTCACTATGGATATTTTATGGAGGGATCATATGATATCATTAGAGTCTTGGGATATAATTTATTAATAAGGCCTAGAGTGCAATTATATTTATATAGTGGTATTAAATATAATTAATGGTAACTTTGGACTTGTCAACAGTTGACAGAAAAGCCCAAGGCCCATTGTAGCTAGTGTCTTATTAGTCCCTTTTGGTCCCACTCCAAGCCACACACTAAAGCCCAATTGGAAAGGCCCAGTAGGCCAGCCCAATTAGATAATCAGTTAGTTATAAAGGGAGAAACATACAGAATTTTATTTTAAGAGAGACATCATTGTGAAATGGTGTGTATGTGTGAGTGAAGGCACTCGATTATTCTCCCTTGGAAACTGATTGAGAGACCACACTTCTTGGGCATAAAGTGGAATTGGAGTAAAGATTAAAAGTATTCCCAAGTATTTCCAAGTATTTCTAATCTTTTTTTTTGAATTTCACCATACCAAGGTACGTTATCTTGTTCTTAAATTCTGAAATTTACATAGTGCATGTTATCAATCATGAATGAAATAGATCCATGTTTGTTGCTTCCGCTGTGTGTTTTGTATGAAATACAAAACTAGATTTTCCAACACCGCCGCCCTCCAAGCGGTCAATAATCCACTAGAAAATATAGTTGGGATACATGAACAGCAATAGACCCTCCAAGCCTAATCTATCCAGGTACCTAAGCCCTCCAAACTTCCTACTCCAATGAGGTTACGCCGAACCTTTTCTTCTCTAGCTTACCGGATTTCGCTATAACCCATAGCATCAACCAATAACCATTGGTTCCTTCTAAACTGCTTCCCTTAGCACCAAAAGAATTTCTCACAGACGTGGGTGTGATGAGAAAAGGATTTGGTCAGGAGCCTCTCATGAATGTATCAATGGAGAGGAAGAGAGTAGAGGAATTTGAAGAGTCTCTTAGTGAAGATTGGGGATGAGGCAATCTTGTTTTTCTCTAGGGTTTCTCTCACAAAATTCTCTCTGGAAACTCTCTACATTTCATGGGTATAAGGGTCTATATATAGTAGTGTGTGTTTGGAATACGAAGAGACATTTTTTCCCAAACAGGGTAAGTTGGCGACTTGGCCTCACGACTGGTCTAAGTTACGAGTTCAAGTCGCGAGATAATGGCCTAGCCAGCCTGGGACTTTTGTCCTGTAGTACGACAGCTGGCATAACCCTTCACCTCCCCGCATGCTTCTCTGTGTGCTGCAGTTGGCGGCTTGCAAGTCGCGAGTCAGTTGCGAGTCCTAGCCGCGAGTCCCTACTTCTTTACACATTGTTGAGCAATTCTTCACAGTCTCTCACACACTACCCTTACATGAACCCCACCTAAATATAGGGTTACTAAGCGCTAAATTACAAGCAAATTGGCACAGAATAAAGCCAACAAGATGGTTGATAAAATTCAACCTTACAAAGATGCAAAGAGTCCCTATCAAGACTTTAAAGATGCAAGGAAATGCCAACAAAACCTTGAAGATGTGGGAAAAAATAACGTCAATACTTTGAAGATGCCAAAGTATGCTGCCAAGACTTTGAAGATGTCAGAACATGCCACCAAGAATTTGACATTGCATAAACATGCCCATAGAAGCAAGGTGATGCAACACTGACTTCAGATACATGATCTATTATCATTCTAGAGGAAGTTCAGATTTCAGAGACATGATGTGAAACAATACCACTCAAAAAGGAGATGATGTGGTTCAAATTTCAGAACTATGAAATGGCACAACCTAGAAGAGAGACGATGTAGCTTAGACTTGTAAGGTACAAGAAGATGCCTTCAGGAGATAAGTGATGTAAAGCATACTTCAGAAACGTTGGAGAATGTCCATAGAAGATGGGCAATGCCATGCGGACTTCATTTCTTGCAAAAGAGGTTGAAGATTTTATTTTACTCCGCAACCAAGAATCAAGTTATTTTTATCATCATTTCAAGAAAAGCTAAGCAATGTCAACTCCTTATAGTCTTCATCTTCGACAACAACGATCTTTGATCATCCTATTGAGCAGTTCTTTAAGCAATGCATTGCCAACCAAAGGGACCTTAAAATCATATTGATGACCGTTGGAAAACTCTTCAAGCTAGACTGGCAATCCTTCTTCTTTTCATGTGACTGAACTTAGTGAAAAGTACTAAGCTACCTACGTACCTTGGAGAGGGATCAAGTCATTACGTAGTTCAACAGATTTTTTTTTTTTTTTTTTTTTATGATTTCTTTTTGGATGATTTTTTTTTTATGATTTTTTTTTAGTTTTTTTTTTTTGGTTTTTTTTTTTGTTTTTTAGTTTTTTTTTTTTTTTTTGGTTTTGTTTTTTGTTTTTTGTTTTTTTTTTTTGCAAAAAAGGACGAATCACGTTTGTAATCCTCGCCCCACACCTCGTGGCATTTCATGGGTACCTATTACGCAATAGCGAGTATCACCACTAATCGAACCAGAGACCTCAGCCTTAAGGGCGACAAAGGCATCCAACCACTACGCCACACTCGCAACTGGTGACATAGAGGGGGATTAATTTCTCCTTATTGGTACGCTTTCAAAGGTAATGGGAAGACATCATGTACCCTTATAGTGCTGCAGTAGGCAGTTTAAACTCTTACTGAGGAGCAATCCTCGATTTTCAAGCATAGAAGTGTTTGAGGAACTTCCTATTGATGGGGCCGATCCTTACAACATCATTATCAATCAAGTTATAAGCTCCATTGGTGTAAACTTCTTGCACAACATAAGGTCCATCCCATTTTGAAGTGAACTTATTGCTTGTACGATAAGTTGTGATGATAGGTCTTCGAACGGTGAGGACTAAGTCATAAACTTGGAATGATCGTGGTTTAACTCTTTTATTGAATGCGCTTGAAAGACGAGCTTGATAGCACTCAAGATGTTGTTGGGCCTCGAGCCTTTTCTCATCAAATGCCTTTTGTTAGGTTCTAAAGACTTAGGAACTAATATATTTAGAACTCTAATTTGTATTGTTGGCAAACCATGATCAAAACAGTTTTTAGTCTTGTTTAGACTTGCTCAAAGTATGTGTTTTATGTAAAGTTGGAATCGAGTGTTCTGCAGGATTTTCTACCTAGCTCGATCGATCGAAAATTAGGCTCGATAGATCAAAACTCGGGCAGATCGTTTTTCTGCAGAATTTTCCAACTCAGCCTAAGCCCATTAAGGATTAGGGTTTCAAATCTACTTCTCCCACTATATAAAGGAAACCCTAGCCACATTTTTAGAGTAGCTCATGTTGCTCATATTTACGGTTTGTGTGAATCTTTTGTGAGATCCTTGAGGAGTTTTCTTTCACATAAACTTAGGGTTATCAAGAAGGAGATTATTTTCAAGAACTTGATGATCATTCAGTTGCTGCCATAAGAGCTTAAAGATACGCAAACGGGGGTGCTTGTATCTGGTGGTGAATCCAGGAAAGAAGGAGTCCGTGGATTCAGAGCTTGCACGTGATCGTGTCAGTAAGTTCAACTGGTGGGTAGCATTAGGAAGTCGAGCATGGGTGCTTGTAAGTCCTTTTGTATGAATTTTGATTCTTTCATATAGTGGATTCAAGTTTACTTTAAGGATAGCTAGGTTAAATCCTTCCAGGTTTTTTACCGGTTTGGTTTTCCTAGGTGATCATATCATTGTGTTATTTATATTTTCACTGCTATATTTCTTAATATGATTATTTGATTATGTTAACCTAGATTTGCATAATTTGACTAAGTTAATCACTTGGCTAAATAAACTAGGTTAATCTAATTGTGTTTTAAGGGGTCTAAAAACCTAACAAGTGGTATCAGAGCGGGTAGCTCTCTTGTTTTAGATCTTTTGATCTAAGAGCTGATCCTTGACCCCTATTGTTATGGATAATTTGAAATGTCTTTCTGATCATGTTTCTGTTGATTTTATTGATGCCTGTGAAACTCTCTGTAAGGAATTATTGAAATCTATGAAAATTGCTAAGAAATTTAAAGAAGAGTTAAAATTGGCTAATCTTGAAAAAGAGGAATTGATCGCTAGGTTAAATGAATCTAATAAACAGAATAAATTTTTGAGAAATCAAATTTCCTTTCAAGATGAGAAGATGAAAAGCTTGGAACAAGAGTTAGTTGAATCTAAAATTAAAATTGAAAATTTAACTAGTACCAAACTTGCTGTTGATAACAAAAGTGTGTGTGTTTCTCTTAAGCTTAAAACTGAGAAAGTTTATGTCCCTCCTTTCAAGAGGAATAATAAAGAAAATGCTTATTTTGCTAGGTTAGACAAAGGTAAAAGTTCTGATGTAAATGCTGAAGTTTCTAAACCTAAGTCTAAACCTACTGTTAGAGAGCATAATAAATCTGTTTTTGTGCCTACCTGTCACCTTTGTGTTGTTGTTGGTCATATTAGACCAAATTGCTCTTTCTTGAGGCAAAAACCAAAATCTGAGACTAGATTTGCTGTTAGGAATACTGATGTTCCCAAATTTGTTCCTGTTTGTCACTTTTGTGGTGTTCGTGGTCACATTCGTCCTAATTGTCATAAATTCAAATTTAAACATTTTGTTTTTCAATCTAGAATATGTGATGATATTTCTTTTGCCATAGGTCCATATAAATTGTTTCATATTCTTTTGAAAAATTTGAGCTTGTTGGCTTGTGAAAGGAATTTGCAAGATTTCAGTATTTCTCAAAAGATTGGTGTAATTCCTCAAATACACTCTATTTCTCATAGACTTTCACCTACAAAGCCGAAGAATTGTGTTATATGGGTGAGAAAAGATCTTTTAAGGTGAGTGTTACTGACTTGTCCCTGATTTAATTTTTTCAATTGTTTGTGGACATGTTTTGTTTTTGTTTTTGGCTATTTTGTTTTTTTTAGGTCGTTTTTTATTTTTTTTTTTTAAAATCCAAAAACATTGAAAAATTTCAAAAAGACAAAAATATTTTATTTTGTGTCTTGTTTTATTTTTCTTGATGATTATATGAATTATGATACCTCTCTCTTAATTTAGAACATGCTTGACATTTTAGAGAAACTTGAATAGTTTGTGCTAAGCTATTTTTGATTTTGTGTGAGTATGTACTAATTTGTACATGTTCTCAAGGGTTAATTAAGAAATTGATATTTCTTATTTATGTACCCTCTATAGCTTAGTTTTGCACTATCATGCATTGTTTTTGCATTGTTCATTAAGCATAATATGTGCTTTTTGTTTTTGGTCATAAATTTTCTTTTAGAATCAAAAGGATTTTTGTGTTTTGTATTTCACATCTTGGATTTATAATCAAGGATTGGCCATATTATCTTTACATAACAAGTTTATGTACCTTGTTTAGTTTTGATGAACTTATTTATTGCACTTGACTAGTTCAAGCTTTGTAGTGCATGTTGTGTGGGAAAGACGTTTGCATTTTTTGATCACTTTGTCTTGATCTTGAAGTCACATGTCTTTGGCTGTCGGACTTGAACCTTTTGAGAAAGGCATAAATAACCATCTCACCACTATTTACTAGCCAATCATGAACACCTTAGTGCATATCATAAGATTCTGTGCTCGAGAAAGTGTAGCACATGCATAAAAAGAACATAAGGTGTAGCCTCGGTTTAATTGCTTAATGCTTAAAATTGGTGTATACTATTAGGCTTGATGCCAAATCACATAATTAAAATTAGTGTGTATATTATGAGGCAAATTCAAGAAACTTACATGATTGCAAGCTTATGTTCTAGGAGATGTGAGAGTTATATGATGTAACTCTTTAGGTGATAGTCTTTTTTAAATTCTATGTGATGAATTTTGTAGACTTTGTGATTGATTGCTATTCACATATCACCTTACATGTATCTCAAGTTTTTGCTAATTGCACACACTATACAAGTTACTATTTGCTAAACTTGGTACATTATATTGTGTGTGATTTTGTTGTGGCCATCCAAGATTAAAAGTTCCTTGATTTTAATGCAAAATGTGTTTAAAGTTTGAGAATTTGGAAATTCTAGAGCTTGTATTGATCCGAATTGTGGATTTGTTCAAATTGGGTTCAATTGATGCAATTGGCTTGTTGAATTGATGTAATTGATCATTATATTATGTATTCTAGCTTGTGTGATGGTCAATTAGTCAAATTTTTCCTAAATCTTAATAAGTGGTTTTCAATTTTGGGGTTTTCATTAGAAACTCTGTGCTCAAGCCAATTTTGTGAAATTGAACTTAAATTGAACTTAGTTTTACTGCATTAGAACATTCATTATGACATTTTTTTTATGCATCATTTATGTCTAGGATTCACATGCATTGCATTGTTTTTGTATCCATCTTGCAGTTTTGCAGTCATATCTCTTATTGTTTTCACACATGCATACACTTTGCTAAATTGGGTACTCAACTTGATTTAAAAAATTGATTGATTATTTTTTGAGTTATGTACTTGTTAGTATATGCTATTTTTATGTGTGAACTACAGAAATTTTTTTCTTAAGAGATATGATGGATAATCAATGTGCAAATATTTTCTCTACTCATGCAACTGTTTATGGGTCACATAGTGCTATGTTTGCATTTTATTGAAAGAGAGAATATTTTTTTCTTCATGTGTTTCCTCAACTTAGTTTTTTTTTTTTTTAAACTTGGTTTGTGTCTTTTTATTTATCCCCACCCCTTTTATTTTTTCCCAAAACTGTTTTTCCCGAAACTTGTTTTGTTTTTCCTATTTTTATAAGGAGAGAAATTTTTTTAACCTTTGTGGTTCTTAGGGGGAGTTGTTGCTCTTCATAGGGGGGGTTGTCTCTATTTTCTCTTACTCTGTTGCGTATGTTTTCTGTCTACCTTCTAATTAGGTAGTCTTTGTCAATACGTGACAAAAAGGGGGAGGCATAGATGACCTGTTTGTTTTGTTTAGGAGGAGTTGAATTTATTTTTGATAGGGGGAGAAAATAAAATTTTTATGTATCTAACTTAAGGGGAGAGTTAGTTTGCATATTTGTTGATTTACTGTTTTTCTGTCACACATGCGTTTATGCGTTTTGTTTTATGTTTTAGGAAATATATAGGTTAATTCAATTTTGCTGCTGTCTACACTTGCAACTGATGGATAGTAGTTAGGTTGGATTATTTTGTAATGGGCATTATTTTTGTAAATGGCTTTTACTTGTAACTTTGAGTTTTGTGTTTTGTCACGGATTGCCAAAGGGGGAGTTTGTTAGGTTCTAAAGACTTAGGAACTAATGTATTTAGAATTCTAATTTGTATTGTTGACAAACCATGATCAAAACAGTTTTTAGTCTTGTTTAGACTTGCTCAAAGTATGTGTTTTATGTAAAGTTGGAATCGAGTGTTCTGCAGCCTGGCTCGATCGATCGAAACTCGGGTAGATCGTTTTTCTGCAGAATTTTCCAACTTAGCCCAAGCCCATTAAGGATTAGGGTTTCAAATCTACTTCTCCTACTATATAAAGGAAACCCTAGCCACGTTTTTAGAGTAGCTCATGTTGCTTATATTTACGGTTTGTGTGAATCTCTTATGAGATCCTTGAAGGGCTTTCCTTCACATAAACTTAGGGTTATCAAGAAGGAGATTATTTTCAAGAACTTGATGATCATTCAGTTGCTACCATAAGAGCTTAAAGATACACAAGCGGGGGTGCTTGTATCTGGTGGTGAATCCAAGAAAGAAGGAGTCCATGGATTCAGAGCTTGCACGTGGTCGTGTCAGTAAGTTCTACTGGTGGGTAGCATTAGGAAGTCGAGCGTGGGTGCTTGTAAGTCCTTTTGTATGAACTTTGATTCTTTCATATAGTGGATTCAAGTTTACCTTGAGGATAGCTAGGTTAAATCCTTCCAGGTTTTTTACCGGTTTGGTTTTCCTAGGTGATCATATCATTGTGTTATTTATATTTTCGCTGCTATATTTCTTAATATGATTATTTGATTGTGTTAACCTAGATTTGCATAATTTGACTAAGTTAATTACTTGGCTAAATAAACTAGGTTAATCAAATTGTGTTTTAAGGGGTCTAAAATCCTAACACCTCTAATTCTTGCAATCTGAGTTTGGCATTTTCTTCTTCGGTCAATTCTTCTTGAATGGCAGTTTGTAATGATGGGATTTGGCGTTCAAAGGGAACGACGACTTCCACCCCATAAACAAGAGAATATGGCGTTGCTTGAGTAGGCATTCAAAATGTTGTTCGATATGCCCATAACATTTCTCTAATTCTTACGTGCCAGTCTCGCTTTGTTTTGGATACCACCTTCTTCAACAAACTGCCAAGTGTTTTGTTAAATGCTTCAGCTAGTCCATTTGCCGAGGCATTGTACATGGAGGAGTTATATTATTTGAACCCAAACTTCTCGCATAGCTCTGTCATTAGCTTATTGTAGAATGGTTTGCCATTATCAGTTATGATATACCGAGGGACATCATACCAATAGATCAAGTGAGTTCGAATGAAATTGACCACCGTTTCTTTCTTCACCTCCCTAAGGGGCACAGATTCCGCCCACTTTGAGAAGTAATCAGTTGCAGCCAAGATGTACAAATGGCCACCGGATGACTTTGGTAATGGCCCTATTGCATCAAGCCCCTATGCATCAAAAGGTTAAGAAGCTACAGTTGGGTGTAGAGGTTTTGGTGGCTAGTGGATGGAAGTTTGCATGATACTGATAAGCTTCTCACTTTTTAGCATACTCCATGGAATCTTACACCATCATAGGCCAATAATAACCCATTCATTTGATCCTGAAGTGTAACTTAGGACTCGATTGGTGTACGCTGCATATTCAAGAATGAGCCTCCTTTAAGGCTTGTTTAGCCTTTTCCTCTCCTAAGCAATAGAGAAACAAACCATCAAATGAACGGCGGAAGAGAGTGTCTTTATAGTAAATGAATATAGCAGCCCCTCACCGAATTTGGTCTTGTGGCATATATCATCTGGGAGTCTTCCATTGTTAGGACATATGTGATTCACTTGTTAGGAACATATGTCACTATATTATGTAATTGGCTAATCTTTTGACAAAACACACTTTACTTGTATTTGGGTAGATCTAGGATGTGTTTAATATTTTAAGAAATCTTATTTCAAGTTCAAGTGTTAAAGCCATGCAAGTTTGTCCAAGATTCAAGTGTAGAAAGTGCTGTTCATTAAAGCTCGACAACTAGCCATCTATCGAGATTTAAGAGTTATCTGAATCTTGTGGCTCGACAACAGCTCGACAGATAGGCATCTATCGAGGTTTATGAAAAACAGAGTTTCAGTTCTGTTTTGACTCCAATCTGTGATTATGTGTTTGGGCTTTCTTTTCTCACAATCCTAAACATATAAAAGGATTATTTTAAGGGCCGTTAAAGGTAGACAAGTTGCACAAGTGTTAAGCAAATTTTGTTCAAGCAAATTGTGACCAGAGATAGATTTTGCCCTAGTTCATCTTTCTTGTGAAGAAGCTGCTATGTTTATGCACCATTAGGTTTTGTGACCAAGCATCTTCTTGTAAGAAAGGTGCTCAGATCTCTACCCGAGAGATTCCATGCCAAGATCACCATGATCGAGGAATCAAAGGACATTGACAAGATTCCTTTGATAGAGCTGGTTGGTAATCTGCAGACCTATGAGTTAGGTTTAAATAGAATTGGTAAGTTGGGTAAAGGTAAGAGCATGGCATTGAAGGCCAAGAGCAGTGATACTAACGAGTCTTCAGACGTTGAGGATTCTAAGATGAAGTCCTACATTACAAGGAAATTCAAGAAGTTCATGAAGAATGCCAATGGGAAAGGCTTCGACAAGGACCGTAGGCAATCTAGTTCTTCTCAGTTCAAGAGCCAAGACAAAGGGAAGAAGGATGGTAGGGATGGCGGTCAGTTCACTATTCCCTCAAGACCAAAGTGTTTTGGGTGTCAAAGCTTTGGTCACATGAAACAAGAGTGCCCCACATATCTCAAGACCATTGGGAAAAGCAAAGCACTTGCTGCTACATTGAGCGACACTAAGCCTGAAGATGATTCCGACAATAAGGATGACGAAATCCTGAATGCCTTTAGTACCACTGTTAATCCTACTGAGGGGAGTGTTGAAGATGTGGATGAAGAAGAGGAATTGGTGGAGTCCAAGTTTGAGAAGATGGATGAACAAGATGATATCCATACAACCTATGCAAAGTTGTACAAGCTCTCAAAAAAGCATGATAAATTGTATAGGTTGACCACCAAGAAGCTTAGTTGTACAACCTATGCAAAGTTGAGTGTGAAGAGCTTTCCATAAATTTTGATGAAGCCAATCAGACTATTAAAGCACTGAGGTTTGAGAATAACTTCTTGGCTGAGAAGATCAAGAAGCTTAAGGCAAAACTATTCCAAGTCAGAGCTTAGTTGAAAAGGACCTCAAGCACTAAGCTCGATGAAATGCTCAGTCTTCAGAAATCTGCTTCTGATCAAATCGGTTTAGGATATGATTTCTCTCATTCTAATATTGCTTCTACTAGTACTACTGTTTTTGTTCTTCCTAGTAATAATGTTGAAATTGAGAACATTAATGTCAAAATTGATTTAGCTAGTGAGAACATAGACAAAGGTAAATCTATCTTAGGAGCACCCCCTAAGCAAGATAAGAAAGAAGCTAAAATCCCTAGGGCTAAGAAGGCTAACTCTCAAAAGCCTAAACAGAAGAAGCAGCATCTCTGTCATCACTATGGAGCAGCCAGTCATACTCGTCCTAATTGCTATAAGTGGTTAGCCACTCAACAGAGCAACAACATGATCGCATCGGGAAACCAACATCAGTTTCCATCCTCATTTGCTCCTCTTGGAGATCTTCCCAAATCCTTCGCGTTCCTTTCGAACTTGAATGGTTTCAATTCTTCTCCCTCACCGCCAGATCAAGGATTTGCTAGAAGGAAAGGTTCTTCCAAGGTGTGGAAGGAAAAGGACTCCAAATGATTCTATCACTTTTTCTCTCTCTCCCCTTCTTGTTTTTGTTTTTGCATTACTTGTGTGTGTTTGCTTTATTGTTTTAAGTCAGTCTAATTTTATGCATTACTTTGTTTTGTTTCACATGTTTTTGTTTGGCTATTTTTCAATTTTGCTTTATTTTGTTTTTCATATAAAAATTCAAAAAAAAAATTGAAAATTTTGAAATATACAAAAATAGTGTGTGTATGCGTACATTGGTACTTGTGTACCTTAGATGGCCATTGAAACAAAGTTTTCTAAACTTTGTATTTTTTGTAGCTTAGATGTGCATCTCTATGCACAACTAAGCAAGTGAGCTTTGTTGCTTATGTTTGTGATGAGTAAGATTAAGTATTCTCTTGTACTTAACACTCGTATCACTCTTTTTGATGGGAAGGACTAGAAAATCCTAAGAGAAAGGCATAAATAACTATCTCACCACTGTTACCCGTCAATCATGAAATGACATCTGTATACTTCAGCATAACAAAAGTGCAATGTCAATGACATCTGTATGCTTTGGCATAGCAAAAGTGCAATGTCAAATGCTTAATATCATTGAGAATTTCTTTTCTCTCTCTTATATGCCCATGCATGATTTGCTCAAAAAGAAAAATATGCAAAGAAAATAAAAGCAAAAAGAATAAAAATGCTTTATATGATTTTAAGCATGTATTTTAGGAGATGTGGGAGTTATAGGATATACCTTGAAGGTGATAGTCCCCATCAAACAGTTATGATTGTGTGTGAGTTAAAGTGATTTTCTCATATCTCAAATCATCATAACATGTATACACTTATACAATCTTGCGATGTTTTTCACACACAACACACAATATTCTTTGCTACTCTTGATACATGTGCAGGTACAATGTGATTTGGCCATCACAAGGTTTACATGTGTTAATGTATGCTCACTAAACTGTCTTGACTTGTTTTGAAATATAAAATTGGTTAGACTTGTTTAGTGTGTGTGTGTGTGTGTGTGTGTTTTGGGATCTATGAATTTAACATTTTTCATGTTGAGAGATGTTTTGAGAGATTAAAATGTTATTTGGATCCTTGGTTGAGTTGCATGTTTGATTGCATTCATGTCTGTGTTTTTCTCTTCTTGAAAAACTGTTTTTAAGCAATCTCGATAGCTGCTGGACACCTCTCGACAGCTAGGCTATCTATCAAGATTTTTCAGCTTCTCTTCATTGCAATCTCGATAGCTTCTTGACAGCTTCTCGATCCATCGAGAAAGTTTCTGTTTCCTCGATAGCTTCTCAATAGTTTTTCAGTCCATCAAAGTCTGCTCGATAGCTGCTCGGCACCTTTCCATCCATCGAGATCCACCTGCATGCATTGTTTTTCACATGGTTTGCATGTTTCTCTTATCTTTGTGTCCATAGCATCTTGTTTTTCTTTCTCTTATAGGTCTATGGTTCCTTGTTCTTCTCGTTCCTTCTATTTCAGTTTTCTGTCTGTCTCAGGTCAAGTCTTTTGGCTTTTTATGCCCTTTGATAATCGTGTTAAAAAGGGGGAGAAATTTAAGAATTGAATGTCTTTTCTCAGGGGGAGTAATAGACTTAGGGGGAGAACTTCATGTTAAAGGGAAGAAAGTTTTTGATGTAACTAACTTAGGAGGAGAGTTAGTTTGATACACATTGATATTGATATATTTTTTGTGTTGTGTACTTTTGGTTTTGTAACCATTTACATACATCATGTGTTGTTTCTATATTTGGTGATGATGTATGTGTTTCACTCTTTATCTCACATGTGTTGTTTCTTCTCTCTCTTTATACACATGTTTTTTGTTTATTTTACTTGTCATTATTTTCCCCATGGTACCTTGATGTGTTTTGTTTAGTGCCTTTCAGGAAAGACAAGTTAAAGCCAAGTCAAGATTCTGAACCTTCTTCTTGCAGCAACTTCCAATGTTCAGATCTTTTAGACTAGGCTTATTTATTATGTAATCTTGAGTAGAATGTATTCTAGGACATTCAATATACTCCTGTGGTTTTGTCACGGATTGCCAAAGGGGCTATTTTATGTAATTGGCTAATCCTTTGACAAAACGTACTTTACTTGTATTTGGGTAGATCTAGGATGTGTTTAATGCTTCAAGAAACTTTGTTTCAAGTTCAAATGTTAAAGCCTTGCAAGTCTATCCAAGATTTAAGTGTAGAAAGTGCTATTCATTAAAGCTCAATAGTTAGCCATCTATCGAGACTTAAGAGCTGTCTGAACCCCGTGGCTTAACAGCAGCTCCACAGATAGGCATCTGTCGAGGTTTATGAAAAACAGAGTTTCATTTCTGTTTTGACTCCAATCTATGATTATGTGTTTGGGCTTTCTTTTCTCACAACCCTAAACATATAAAAGGATTATTTTAAAGGCCGTCAAAGGTAGACAAGTTGCACAAGTGTTGAACAAAGTTTGTTCAAGCAAATTATGACCGGAGATAGAATTTGCCCTAATTCATCTTTCTTGTGAAGAAGTTGCTAATGTTTGTGCACCAAAGGGTTTTGTGACCAGGCATCTTCTTGATCTTCATCGTTTGGATGAACTAAAGAACTTTGTAGCTAAAAACCATTTCTAGTTGGTGATTGAAGTCGCATATTGGGATCCGCGCAATTGGTTAGTCACGTATTGGGAGCCGTGCATTGAAAATGAGAGATTGTCAGTACAGAACAAGTTCAATTAGGTATTGCGGTAAGGGCTCAATTGTAGGTTGGTATAAGGTACTGGGATTCCTTTACTGGTAACCGCTTGTTGTGATAATAATGAATTCTTAGGAGCGGTGACCTTAAAATCACCCGGTGGAGTTTTTGCCATGTAGGTTTTCCCCATTTGTAAACAAATCACCTGTGTTAAATTTAATTTCCGTTGCATTTAGTTATTTGGTGATTTGTTTGTGCTACCACACGCTTTGCATGTTAATTAACTTAATTAATTCACTTGGCTAAATTAATTGGTTAATTTATCACAAGGGGTCAATATGTTTTTGGCCTATCATCCATGTTGAAGGTACGCAATGATTGCTTGTCGCTAATCTTCTTTTTCAACAAAGCATACAAAAATAATGTTGGCTTGCTTTTTTTCTTCTTCTTCTTCAACCATGAGAGGTACTACCATAAAAGATTATATTATATACTTGTGGGTAAGGGGTACAAAATGAGGTGTTTACAATACCCCAAACAAAATTTCTTCCATTAAACTTAGTTTAAAATTAATAAACTTAGCTTACATCCATCTTCTCTTAGAATGAAATCCTTAAACATTGAACCTAAATAAAGCAAAAATTAAATAGTTCAAATTATGACTAAAAGTTCGAATAAAATCACCATCATCCATACTGTAGGGGGGAAAACGGACAGTCTGACCCAATTGGGGTTAGAATGGGCTGGAATTGAGGCTTAATACAATTAATTTGTAGAGGTGGTTGGCTGAGGTCAAACTATTATGCCTTGATAACCGCAGTTTAGTAATTAGAGAAAGAAGGTTGGCAAAGACAACATTTTAAATGGAGAATCATGACAAGGAAAAGAGAAATTCTTATTTATGCTCATCCTCGTTGGCCGAGGACCAGTAGTTCTTAAGATACATACTTCTTGGTTTTACAGCTCTTAATTTATCTCTTTATATTTCTCTATCTTCCTTGTGAGTTTTTTTGTCCTCACCCCCCTAAAGGATCTTCCTTCCTATATATAGCTGCTTGGATTGCATCCCAACCCTTCACTTGGATGGATGTTAATCCTTGCTAAGATACTTATTCCATCATTGCCTTACTAGTGGTGGTAGAGTAGACTACAAGTTCAAGGGGCACTATTCAGGGGTCATTCTGCCATTAATGTGACAGGCTGAGTTGGAATAGTGCATTAAATGTGGAGCTGATGGGTGTTTTATCTAGAAGCTTCCTCCCTTTATTGCTTGCACGTGTCTACTTCCTTCCTCGGCCTTCAACCTAATGGCCTTGGTGGTTTGTCCCTAGCATCTTGAGGAGTATCTACTCCTCGGGCAGGCGGCTCTCCTTGGTTTCTATGACTGGGTTATACTGATTGGGCTAGGCCTGGTCTGATGAATAGTTAGGCCAATTACCCTCGGGGGGATTCCAATTAACGATCCTCTCTCTTCAAGCTTCCCTTCCCACAATAGCCCCCTTGAAACTCCACTCTCCTTGCCACTCAAAGGAGTGGGGTTTTGTTAGCAAATGGTGAGTTGGCATGCTCTGGATGTGTTCCCATGTAGAAGTGTTTTTTCAACTGCCTTAGACACGTTCCTGACGCTTCCGTATCTTCAACGCTGTAGTTAATGCTGCAAGCGACTACATATCCCTCCCATGTTCTACGATTTGATGTGGATCCTACGGCTAGCGTTTTTTAAAGTTAATGGGCAAGAAAATTACCACTCCCCTTTCACCCTTATATAAAGGGATCATTCTTCCTACTTTCAGAAAAATTTACTTCATAATTAGAAAATCTGCCTGAGGAGCCCAACTTCCAATACTTGTAAGTTCTTCAAGCTTTTGCTTAGCGTAATATTATTTCTTCTTTAACTTTCACTCTTTAGGATGGGTAGATTTGCTACTTTAGTAGACACTTCCAAAAATAGAGAGGCTTTCAAAGCTAAGTACAACATTCTTGCCGGGGTTTCCATAGTGCATTGCAAGCTAGGGGACCAATACACCAAGAGACGAACCAGGGATGCGGTTATCCCGATGATAGCCTTTATAGAAGGCAGGATAAGGATCCCCATGGATAGGGCCATGAGGGATTTTCTTATCTTTTTTAGGCTTTGCCCCACTCAGTGCTCCTCAAACCTCTTCTGGGTAGTGAATAGTGTAGCTCGGTTGAACAAAAATATGGGTGTCAACCTCACTCATCATGACATCAACTGGGTTTATAGTTGCCAAGACAGTAAAGACACAAGGTATTACCTTAGAACCAGGGCTCGCAATTAGGTTGATTTTGTGCCTTCCTGAGTCTAACAAGGGCCTAGACGAGGACTTTTTGCTCATTTCGGAGGATTAGGACGATGAACTTCACTACCCTGTCATAAACGAAGTACTAATTGGGGTATTTAGGGGCTTAGGGTTTTTTTTTTTTTTTTTTTTTTGTGCTTTTCTTATGTGTATTGGTTGATCTTTGCTTCTAACATTGTGTTTTTTTTTTACTTCTACAGACAGACACTTCACTGCGAAGAACTGCAATTTAGTGAACTTTCCCTACCTTAACAGGAAGCTCTACTCCGAGATATTCCTCCATATTAATGATCAACTTCATGCCGCCCACGTCACCCTCGAATTCACTTCGATCACCACTTGTTTCCAATCCTCGAAGAACATCATCAAGGCCAAGAATCATCTGCTTGATAGAAGCACTTCTATAATAATTTGTGAACATGAAACAGGATAATCCAAGATCATCGTACAAAGACCTTCAAAGCTATCAAGGGGAGTGTGATGAGGAAGAAGGAATCCAACAACGCAGAAGGAGCTCATCCTCTAGAAAAGCCACCCATTCCCTCAAAGTAGAACATTCCACTAATATCATCTCATTCTCCTAATCCCTTCT